>JAQZBX010005674.1:0-55635 GCA_029593785.1 Cabassous unicinctus
GGGGTGGAGGGGGGCGGGGATAAATAAATAAATAAATCTTTAAAAAAAAACAAAAGAGCATAATATCATCTTGCCTATTCCAAATCCTTATCATTAAAAACTGTAATTATATTTTTAGTTTCCTAAAGGCCTTAGTTGAATTATTGTGATCAGATTTTAGTACACAAACTAATTGCATATTTTCTAAAACATTTAAGACATATCTGTAAATAATAGGTCTAGAAAGCACCAGGTATTTACATGGAATGCTGCAACTTCATCTCCACCTATGCTGTCAAGTGTATTTAATTTCAGCATCCCATGATAGAAATAATGATTTATTTCAGCTTCAGACATTTTGGTCTTAGAAGAAAGAAAGCAATGTGTTTCCTATAGGTATTACAGTAAGTTAAATTTACATTTTTATTACATATAGCACTTTCATAATATTAATTTCATTTTGAAAGTTCTGAAAAAATGTTCCTATCTACTCTTTCAGTAGGTCATGATTCAATCCCAGTGAGATGGTGTGCTCATTCAGTAAGCATTATTGAATCAAGTCTGTGTTAGTGTGCGGATTTGTCTACTCTCATGTAGACATTACAAACACTACACACATACACACGTGGAAGGCCTTCTTTTAATTTAAGCAGAAGGTAATCTTTAGATTTAGAGATTAAATCTTCAATACAATAGATTTAGAATAAAGGGAAGGAGGCCACAGTCTCTGCTCTCCTTTTAGCTGGATGACTGAGCATTCACAGCCTCTGATTGCCTCAGCTTTCTCATTTGTAACCTGAGGGGGAGGAGGAAAACCTCAAAGGTTTCAAATGTTTTGCCTGTGGGCCAGACTCACCTACAGGCATGTTTTCTTCAGAGAATTGTAAAGAATTGTGAGTCATGGTTAAAAACTGAGAAGGTCCCATTTGGGCTTCTCTTGATAAAGGAAAAGAACCTACATTCTTCCATGGCCATGGACTTCCCAAGCTGAGTGATGGCTTCCCCATGGAAAAGGCAGGGTACCCTAGCCGCTCCATGCCCTACTGATCCCTCACACTGAAATGACATGTGAGTTACCATTTATCATCATGCCAACGTTTCCCTTTTTCTTTTAAGTATTTTTCTGAATGTATGTCTATCCAAACTGGTAAAATAAAATATAAGTTAGGAATGGCATTTGCCTTTTTTCTCAGACTCACTTGTAGTCTCTGTCTGAGCCCTGAAGTCATTTGGATTTGTAATAATAAGTCTAGTAGACTCCTTGGTAAAAAGCCCAAGTAGTTACAATGCTCCAAAAGTTCCCACATGATCTGGCCCTCTGCCACATTTTGAAGTTAATCCCCTGGCTCACTTTTCTTTAACCATCTGAGTTTCCTCGTTGTTTCTGAGACCCACCAAGGGTTCCCTTACCTGACACTCTTTCTCCTGCTTAGCTGGTACCAATAATGCCATCAAGCAAAATCAATGCATGGTCTAAGCAATGATCTCCTTCCCGTGTTGAATTTATGTTGTCATTCATATCCTGCCTATCTTCAGAATAGACTTGGGGTGACTTTGTTTTTACTTCACTCTGGGCCAACTTTACTGTTCTGACCTTTTGAGCTCAATGACATTCTTGCTCAAAAGCCTAGAATGGTTTTGCTTGTTTGTGTTTATTTGTCAAAACTCTAGAATATCAGTCATGTTTAGCAGCCTTGAAAATCACAGCCTCTTGAATTTACTTATTTACAAGGTTGGGACAAAGCTTTGATGTCAGGGAAATTTGATAGTATAGAATCCAGTAGCTGGAGAGCAGATGTGGCTCAAGCTGTTGAACATCTGCTTCCACATGGGAGGTCCCGGGTTTGGTCCCTGGTGCCTCATAAAAACAACAAAACAAAACAACAAATAAACAAACAAACAAAAAAACAACTCAAGGGAGCCGATGTGACTCAGAGGTTGAGTTCTGGCTTCCCACATAAGAGGTCCCAGGTTCAATCCTTGGTCCCTGGTACCTCAAAAAAAAAAAAATAAATAAAAATAAAAAGAAAAAAAAATCCAGTGTCCACTAGACTGTGAGATTCTTTGTGACAAGGGCTAGAACTTGATCACTTCTCTATCATGCAAATAGACACAGGAGAAGCAGAAGTTATTCAGTAAAATGAGTTGATTGAATGAATGTAACCTAATGGGCTGGATCTCTCCAGACAGTGACTGAGTTACAGAGGAAGCTAAACGATGGCTGTGGGTGTTCACAGGCCCGTGGGGAGGAGGGCGAGTGCCTTCTCTTGTGGGGACTCACCTCTGGTGAACAGGAGGCCCATCTGCTAGGGCCCATCTGTTCCCCTCAGAGAGAAACCGCTCATACTCACCACACTGGTGTTTACATGGCACTGCATACTCTCAGTTTTGTAAACTGTGGGGCTTAGTAACCACTGAAGCTTTATGATAATATTTTTAAAATTAGTCACAAGTTTCTTAATATAAGCGATGTTTTCTATTATGATCTCAAGACAAAAACGAAGTGATCCACTTATAAATAGAGTCACAAGGCAGTCATATTTACTTGGTGAAGGCCCAAAAATAGTTGGAATGAAATCTGAAGAGAAAATGTAGAACAATACTCCCCTTTTATTTGGGGGGTTATTCCTTTTGTTGAAATATGGATCAAGCAGTGTTTTTCAGTAAATTGTGAGGATATGGTCAAAATGTCAGATGGTTTGGCTGTGGTAACCATGTGATCTGTAAAACTCAGGATGACAAACACTGATTGATTTATGCGATTAATATTTGTAAAAACCCTCTACTTATCTACTGTGTTTTACTTCCGATTCCCTTTCATTTTAGTCAGATCCATTTCAGACTGTCTCAGTGCTTGGCACACTAAGTGGCTGTCTACCTTCTGTAAAAGTTCCTTCATGGAGTCAAAAATAGGGTGTTTTCAAAATGAGTTTGTGATTAAAGAGAATGGGGTAAGGAAACTTGGTAATGGTGATTTAAATTGCCACCCACTTTTTCTGTAGCAAAACAAAACATCAGAAGTTTAACATTGCAAAACCCCCATAATAAAATTAGAAATTACATTCCAACAAAATAAAGACTTCTTTTATTTTACATGTGTGGTTGTATGTAGAGTTACAGGCACACAGTACTCAGACACCTTGGCAGTCTGAATGCCATTCTTAACCCCAGGACCCACACGATGAGAAGCGACCCTGAGAAGGAAGAGCTCAGAGGGCAAGTTTCAGGGACCCACTAAGCCAGAGGGTGTAATCCAGAAGATTGTCCATAAAGTTACCAAATTGGAGAGAAGAGTGATGGAAGCAATAACCTGGAGTGGAGCCCAAATCAGAAACATCGGGTGAAGGTCAGGAGAAAATGGAACCATTATTAAAAGTGGAGTGCCTTGGGGGAGAGAGAAACAGAACAGGTGGTCATCAGCAGTGGAAGTGACTGAGAGATTAGAACACTCTGGGGTCAAGTCCCAACACTGGGCATTCAGAGTGTTGATCCTTGTCTGGAAGGGATAGCCTTAAAGGAGACAAAGTACCTGGACATTGAATTACTCTAACTACCATTCTTCAATGTCCTGTCGGTGAAGGAAGGGCAGTAGAAGAAATGAAAAGATAGTTTTTCCAATAGTCCACACTCAGAGACAAATACTCAGACACAGGCCCAAACGAGTTGGATGCTAAGAAATGATTCATTTATTCATGCAGTCATTCATTTATCATTTTTGCTATATCTGTATATCTTTACTTGAAATAGTTTAAAATTGTTTCTGACAACCAAAAGTGCAACAAATGTAAGAAAATGTTTATATTTTTCCAACTTACCAATCCCTTGAATTTAAGTAGGTCTAGGTAAATAACACCTATAATCAAAATATTTACTTTAAGGTCATTTCAAAATTAAAAAACATGCCTTATAAACATCAAAGGCACCTTAAGTTGGAATCACTATCACAGTGTTTCACTGACTTAGCTTTTTTTTCTGGTTTGGACCACAACATTACATGGTCTGTTAAAAACCCATCATTTTTCCACATATGTTAAGAACAGCCATTCAATGTATTTGTTTTCTCTTACATGTGATTTGTGGTGTCTCTTTATCACACACTTCAGTGAGATCAAATAAAAATCTAGATAAATACACTAGGCTAGACTATGATTTTAACAAGGACAGAAGGCAGACCACCCTATATTACTACTCAAAAATGGGAAACAGCAAACATAAAAAACATACGATAAAAGCTGCAAGGCGTGAATTGACACATCTCTATTTGATAGAGGGCATGTTAGTTTACCAATAAAGAAAACTGCATTTTAAGGGATCAAGTCACACACAGTCTGCACTCGCATGAATTTTTCAATACCCAAGTGATGGTAGAAAATGATTGATCTGGACATTTACAAGGCGGCTCTGGACATTTCTTATTTAACTAGATTTTTTCCCCCCTTACAGCCTGGGAATAGAAAGGTTTATCATTTTCATAACCAGAGTTGTATTTCAGTGGGGTGATGGGTCATGAGTTTCCTAACATGTTTTATTTATAATATGAACCCCAGAAAAATACCCTGAGAGAGCTTTTTCAAGTTAGGTTAAAGGAAAGAAAATGCTACTTTTCTTAGTTTTAGAACAAATGAAAATGAGGGCCCATACCATGGCATATACAAGAAAGCTAAAATTTCAGAGTCGTTAATAATCATGCAAAAGCTCCTTCTGCAATGGATGGTCTTTGCTTGAGAATTTAAAACATGATTTTTTTCCAAGCGAAATTGTTTTTCTCCTTTTGTTGGGTCCCTTTTCACTGGTCTGAACATGGTTTTCCCTTAGCTATAGAATATCAATTTGTATGGTCCATATTTATTGATCTAAACACAAGAACAATCTGCTTTTGGAGTATCTTTTACCTGTAGACAGAGGAGACTGCTGTTCAGGGGGCTTTATTTAAGAGATACTGAAAAGATTTTACTCTACATTGTTGTTTCCGCCCCGCCCATCTCAGACACCCCCACATCCGTAATGAGGCATATTCAATTTGACAGTGGACACGTTAGAAGAAGACAGCTCTTCTTCTCTTTGGCTGGATCAAAGCACTCTCCGTAGCAATCACCATGACTAGAAACGGCTCTGCTTAGAAAATGTAAGAGAACTGGAAAGGTTTACTGAGATAGTACATTAAACTATTTTTTACATTAACAAATCAAGAAGTCCCTCTCAGGCTTTTCTATCGAAATGGCTTTTCTAACAAGGAAAAGTGAACAGAAATCTTGATGGGCAGGGTGTTATTAAAGGGTCTGTCACAGAGATAATTTCTGGAAGTCTCCTGTTTTATCCTAATACTTCAGGTAAACTTGCATTCTACTTGCATTCTAATCTATCCTAAACCTATTTTTTTATTATTATTATTATTATTATTATTGAAAATTGTACCTTCTCCAAAGCCTCAAGTAAATTTGATTCTCAAAGGGAAAAAAATATAATACTTTCTTCCACAGAGTTAGTTTTTTAGATAAAATCCTGTTACACCTTACTATTCCAAAATTATCATGGTTAAATCAAAGTAGAGAAATATACGGAGTCCACATGGATATTTCAAAACTTTTTTCAACCAACAAAATAATATCTCTTAATTATCAAGGTGAGCAAAACCAGCCCTTAATTTACTATGTGTTACATTCTGAACTGAAAATTTTAGAACATTGATTTTCTTATGAATTTTAGTCGTGTCTGATTTGAATGGACAGTTTTCTTCTGAATGAAGACTTTGGCAAGCAGTGAGTCAGCATTTCATGTGATTAATTGAATGCTACTTTAGCAGACTGTGGGTTGGAGACTAACAATGGCTCACAATTACTGTGTTAATCCCAACTTGAAATCCATTTAGGAGCACAAGTTGCACAGGAGCGAGAATCAGCATGTAGGGAAATCATCACTGAGCCATTATCACTCTCACATCATCTGCTTCCTAATTACACTATAATTAGATCAAAGACAATTACTTTTGATTTCTATTATTATTGCTTAGAATACCTTGTAATCGTAATGCTGTAAGAAAATTTAAAGGTTCTCAGTTTTAACTTATTCAGAGGAGGTAACAGAGGACAGAATGTTTAAGTGACCTGACCAAGAAGAGATCACACAGACAGTTGTTAACACTATTTAAATTAATTATGTTTTAAAATATTATGTCATTCTAGTGTTTTATGTGGAATATCCCCTATATTTCATCCTGTTGAGAAAGAAAGCCAGCAATTGAGTTTCTCTTCCTCCAGTAGGCACCGTTCTTATGCCAAATGCCAATTGCTTCCTCAAATTGCTACTTGGGCACTTATTTTTGTTTTAACCCCTACCTCATCACTGTTGTGGTACAGGCTCATTGAAGGGTCATGTCTTCCTATTTCATCCTTTACCTCCTATATTAGTCAGGGTACTCTAGGAAAACGGAACTGATAGGACATTTCTGTAAATAGTATGGGTTTTTATGAAATTGTCTCATACAACCCTGGGCATGCACAAGTCCAAATTCCGTAGGGCAGGCTGCAAACCAGGGACTCCAATGAAGGCCCTTGATGAGCTCCGCAGGATATTCTGTCTGTCCATAGTAGAGATGGGAATTCTCTCTCTGAATGCTGAAATCACTTCTCTTTTTAAGGCCTTCAACTGATTGGATGGGACGTCACTTATTGCTGACGGTAGTCTTTTCAGTCGATTGTAGATGTAAACTGCCATCTATGCAATCAACTCACTGAAGATTAAAGTCTATGAAATGCCCTTGTATTACAATTAGCCCAGTGCTTGTTTGATCAAACAACTGGGCACCATTACTGAGGTGACACATTAGCCTAATCTTCATACCCTCTTAACCCCTGGCACAGTGACTTAACCCTAAGGGGAATTCAAGTCATGAGTATTGAATGGATATTGTATTTCAAAACCAGTTTTCCAGAACTCTGGACATGCACTTCTTGATCCTCTTTCTTTAAATTAGATACATCTACTTGGCATATTCTCAGTCAAATCCTTATGCTGTCATTGCATACACATAATCGATTTCACACATACACACAAAGACTGAATTTTATAACCCTGCTGGTAATGTAAGTTCTAGGTCAGAGTTCATGTTTTTGAACAGCCTGTATTAGCCATTCTCTGGCAGTATTTCCTTCACTTCAGGAAGCTGTGGAAGGCCCGTCCCACACTGCCCATGTTCACTCTTCTGTCAAAAGTTGCCGAATATATAGGATGGAGCTCTTATTCATACAGGGTGTGAATGAGCTGTGAATTCTTCTTCCTTCTACTTAATAAAAAGTGCCTAACACTTGTCCCAACCCTGCCCATTTCCCAAGTGAGGATGATAAGAATGACAGGAATTTTAGTCACACTAACTTTCAAGAAATTCAGGTGACAGACATCAAGATAAACCTGATGAAGAAAATGGGATGTCAGGAGGAATTTGGGAAACAGATAAATGAAATGATTGAGATTTGGGGAAGTAAACATTAAATAATTAGATTAAGAGATGGACCTCAGATTCCCAGGGCCGCTGGGCTGTCTGGACACAGTCTTTCAGGTGAGGGAGCAGGAGTGTAAACAGGAAATTGAACTTCCTGGCAGGGGCAGTGTGTGCTCCTGGGGTGGACAAGCTGGGGTCTGAAGCTTTATGTAAGGTTTTATTTCACCTACAGCCACATATTATTTTCTCAGTTAGGGCCTCCCATGAGGCTGATAAAATTTTTCAAAAATGTCAGTTACTTGCATGAAATTTTAACAGGTTATTAACAGAGGGTCATTAAAGCAAATTTTTAAATGAAGGGGAAAACTAGCTGTTACTATTAAAACATTTATCTTCCTGAACAGACTCTCTTGGCTTGCATGGTACTTTTTTACCTGAAAAAAACTGTAATTTTAAATTCATGCTTGACAATATAGCTTAAATAAATTTGCCAGAAAGGATAAATATTTTTGGACACATCTACAAGAGGAATAAGAAATTTGGATTATAAGCTTAGATGCTTTAGATAAGACCAACTCGTCCATCCCTTTATGAGATTTGGCAGAGAAAATGTTCACCTGAATATTTTATTGTAGGTAAAATATTTTTGAAGGGACATTAGGTGGATTGAGGGACAATATTGTCATAATTTGTTATCTATACAAAATAGTTGAAAAATGGCTCCTTTCAGTCTGTACCTAGATAGTAAGAAATGGCAAATATAGAAATATTTGCTCTGGATACTTTTGGCTTAATATCTTTCTAGTATAATTTCAACTTTCTATTTCATATCTAATTAGTTTTGCTCAAACATTAATATCAATCTTAGTCACTAGGCAAACACAATTTGGGATAGTTTCAGGTCTTTGTTATTGAACTTATATTAATTTTTTCCATGTTGAGCTTTGCATGATTATTGGGACTATTCATTAAATTGGCAGTCAATTTGATACTTTTATCTAGCTTGATTGGCAGAAAGTCATATTGAGATAGGAAAAGTGGAAATGGGAAGGCTGGAACACAAGTCAAACACAGGAGACAAAAGGCTTAAAAGGGAATGTATGTAGTAGAGCATTTATAGGTGTAGAGAATGAATTTCAACAACACACAAAAAATGGTTAATTCAGTCAATAACTCTATTAGTCAGCCAAAGGGGTGCCGATGTAAAATACCAGAAATCTGTTGGCTTTTATGAAGAATATTTATTTAAGGTAGACGCTTACAGTTACCAGGCCATAAAGCATAAGTTACTTCCCTCACCAAAGTCTGTTGCCACTTGTTGGAGCAAGATGGCTGCCAACATCTGTCAAGAGTTCAGGCTTCCCAGGTTTCAATCTTTTCGGGCTCATTTCTTTCGGGAATCAGCTCCTCTGTTTTCTCTACAAGGCCAGTTGTAGACTATCAGATGACTGGCTCTGTCTCTGTCCCTGGGGCTCGATTCTCTCCGGGCTCAGCTGCTCTGCTCTTCTCTGTGCTTACTTCCCAGGCTCCAGCTCAAAACCCCCACTCTCTTCTCTGTCATGGAGTTTTCTTGCCTTGGTGGGCAGGCACTCAATGTCCTACTGAAATGGTCCAATCAAAGCCCTAATCATAATTTAATCATGCCCAGAGATCAGCTTAGGCATTGAACATAGCTCTTCTGGTCACCCTAGCCAGCTATCTCACACCTGTCTTCCTCTCATCATTAGCAAACCTAGATGAGTACAGGTGCTCAAGGTGGAGGGAGGGTATGAGGGCCCAAAGAACCATTCCCTCTTCTGGATCGGATCTCTAAAGTACGTGTGTTAATGATAGTTTGTGAGAGGATCATCACACATCTGCATATTGTGTACAGGGGGTGAAGGTAGATGTAGGCGATAAAAAGGAGCAGATAGAGAAGAGTTGTTTTCTGTCCTAAACTCTTTCCTAGCCTCAGTTCTCAGAACCTGACACCAGAAAAGTATTGAGAAGATCCATGCATAGAACCATTTTTCTTTAAAGTTCTTCACGACCAGGTTTTGTAAAGCAAGCGTTATCCTAGATTCCTGGGAATCCACTTGATTCAGACCTAGCTGCTCTGTCCCCTTGGACTCTACTCTCCATGCTAGCTGCATGTCATTATTTATTGCTTGAAAGCTCAAAGTAGCAATTTTTATTCATCCATTTGAAAAAAAAATTACAAGTATTGTGTAAACAATTACAAGCATTGTACAAACAATGAACATGCTGGCTGGGCCCATCTATTTGTAAGAAAAACATGTGGGTTTTTATGGAAATGGGTTACAGCTCTAGAGCTCTTGGCACAATGACAAGTATTTTCAGTGCAAATCACCAAGTTTATGTATTCCTTCTGTCCTAAAAGTGTAGTATGTGTAATTTAGCTAATGGGATTTCCATTTCATTTTCTAAAGATTTGTCACCTGATAATGCCAGTAAAATTGTTTTCACCAAAATGTACTACATACAACAGAATGATTCTTTTGAAAAGTAGTCTATCAATTCATCAGTGATCATTCATAAGTCAAAAATGTTAGCTATTTCATCCCTAATTATCATTGCAAATGAAAATTTCTCAATCCACTATCATTTTTCATCCTTGACTCCTATTTTGTTCCCTTATCAAATTTGTTAGGGTCAATGATAATTGTTTCAAGGGAAATCATCTAATTCAAGGTGTGTTGCAATTTACTAGCTATGTGACCTTAAGCAAACTACTTTTTGGGCCTACCAAGTTTGTGATAATGATCTAACAATATAATATATGTAATAGTGCTTTACAAACATAAAGTGCTAAATACTTTTACTTTCATGTAATACTACACAGTGTCCACTGGCTAATTCAATGTTTGCTACACAGGATCTCAGTATCTGTTGAGCTTAATACCCAAGCATTGATTGCACTGCATAATACTTATTGTACAATATCTCTCTCAGGCCTCAAAAGAAAACCATGACTGTAAAGTCTTTAATTATGCTGATACATGGGAACTAGATAAATATATACTTCCTCACAAACTCAAGGATTTTTATTGAATAGAATTGTTTCTTTCTTTAGGAAGTGCTGTTTTTTTTTTTTCTTTCTATTTCTTTTTCTCATTCTCTCCTTTCTTTTGTTCTCTTTCTCTTCCTTTCTCTTTTCTTATTTTTTAAATCCAAAAACCAGTTTTCTACTGTGACAATTAGAAGAAACAAATTGTAAAAAGTCAGAAAATTAATCCAGTTAAGTTTTTGAATTTTAAAATTATTTTTTCAATGATCTATACAAAGAAATGCACCTTAAAAATTGCTATTGCCGCCACAGAGTTATTCTTGTCTTTGTTAAGTCTTCCACGTGGATGAGTAATTAATTGATTAATGCATTTGTTTGACAAATATGTTTTGAGGTCCTCCAACAAGCTCAACTAAATTGACAGGGTCCAGCACTATATGCTGGCCTTGCAAGCTTTATTCACGCCATTAGCAGTTTGGATGTCAAGGAAGACGCTTTCCCAAGGAAAGGTCTCACATCCATCTGAGAGCCTTGAAATCTGATGAAAGTTAGAAATAGTAGTGTTAGGAATGTGCAATGGGAGAAATAATCCTCTGAGGTAGGTCAAACTCCATGGTATATAGTTGAAAAATGCCCCTTAGAACCTTATACAGTAGTAAGAATTGAAAAAGGAGTCATAAGATTTGATAACTTACTAAGAGTGATAAATATTTGTAAGACATCTCTGTGTTGCATGACAGATCTTATTTATAAGCTGGTCTCTGATGATCTGATGCAGAGGGCAGTGACTTCCTAGTGTCTGGCGTTAATGAAGAAGGCAAGAATTCTATGGGTGATATCTTCATCTCAGGAAATCAGAGCCTCATCTGTGGTATTTATGGCCCTTCGGACAGAGCTACATCCAAATTCTTGTGGGAAAGCCTGTTTCTTGTTTCTGGGAAATTCCAAATTTGGTTTTGCTGGTCTCAGAATTTTAGATAACCAGTTATTTATCTAAAGCAGTATCCCCAACTTTGCACTCTGATCTTGACTTCACATATTTTGCCAGACAATGTAATATTGTACTTAAGTTACATCTAAATACTGTGGAAACCCTATTTATTTTATATTATTCCTTGGGTATGTAAATAAAGAGGTGTGAGAGAAAAGTTTCTTCTAAATAGAAAAAAAAGCTTTGAATCAAATTATTATAATATCAGTTAGGAAAATTTATTCAGTAAGAAACAATGTGTTACTCAAAACTTTTAAAATTTGTACTAGCTATTATCACAAACACTACAAACTGGTCTTGGCTTAACAATGGGAATTTATGGGCTTACAGTTTTGAAGATAGAAGTGCACAATCAAGAAATTAGCAAGGCTTGCTTCCTGCTAGACGTCTGGGCTGTCCTGAGCTGGCTGACACAATCCTCGGGCTCCTGGGCTTTCACCTCTGCCTCTGGTCACATGGCAAGTGTCCTCTCTTTCTCATGTCTCTTCTTTCTGTTTCCGCTGACTTCTGGCTTCCAATTTTGTCTCTTTAAGAGCAAGCACCAACCAGCAATGCAAGTGGAAAAAGACCTTGACCAAAAGGAGGAGAGGGTAAAGATAAATGAATTTATATGGCTAAGAGATGTCAAAGTGAATTGGGAGGTCATTTCAGAGATTACACTTATGCATTTCTCAACAGGAGCTCATTGACTGCCGAAGTAAATATTACCTCATATAGCAGAGCTCCTGAGGGCTCTGGAGACATCTAGACACTATAGGCAGGGCAGACAGCTCAGGGGTTTGGCGCCCTGCCATTGGGCCCTACTTTGGAATTTATGCTCTCCAGTGTGATAAAGTTGGACTCAATTGTGTTTTCCTTACACATGGCTCTTCTGCCCCTTCTATATGAACCTATAATTAGTACTAGAGTTGATAGGTATATGACCAAGAGTCTTAAATCTTTGGGCTGTCCCTGTGCCATTTGGGCCCTGAATCCCAACAGACATTAGCAAGATGTTGCAAGGTGTTGCAACAGACTTGCAACACCTACTCTCCAGTTCATTGGACTCACCCAGGACAACTAACAAGGAGATGATGATGGACAATGACCATCCCAAGGAACAGAGAGAATCTGCAACTGTAAGCAAGAAAGTCCCATCCATCTGCCCCATGGGATCTAAGCCCCCTCTCAATTAGAGGTGGAGTGAACACCTCCATCACAGAATCCTCAGAATTGGGGAATGGATGAAAGACTAGGGTAGACTTAAAGTTGTTCTACTGTAGACTAACAATGGAAGAACTTTTATCATGAATGTGGAGGCAGTGGCCACTGGAGGTTCTGATGGGAAGGAGAGGGAAAAATGGGTGTATTTTGGGGCATTTTCAGGACTTGGGAATTATCCTGAATGACATTGCAATGATCCAGGTCATTGTATACCTTGAAATAACTTGCAAACATGTGTGGAAGAGAGTGTCAACTACAATGTAAGCTATAATTCATGCTTAGTGGCAGTGCTCCAAGATGTGTTCATCAATTGTGGCATATGTACCACACTGATGAAGGATGTTGTGATGTGGGAAAACATGGGAGGGCTAGGGAGCGAGGCATATGGGAATCCCCTATATTTTTTGTGTAACATTTATGTAATCCAAGTTTCTTTAAAAAAATAAAAATAAAAAAGTATATTAAAAGAATAAAGTAATGATAATGATAACCAGGCACTGCTTGTTTATAACATACGTAAAAGACATTGGAGGAAAACAAGGATGCAGGGGAGGAAAGAGAGGATTCGGAAATATGCTGTCCTAGTGTCCTTTCACACACATGAAGTGATTGAACATGTTTAGGGGTAGAATGAGATGATTTAAAAATGCTTATTGTAAGCTTTTATAGCAACTGCTGAAAGTGAATACAACAGCAAATAATAAATAAGTCAATAGGTATGATAAATATCATAAAAATGCTAACTTAGACCAAT
The DNA here is from genome assembly GCA_029593785.1 of Cabassous unicinctus. Taxonomy (NCBI): domain Eukaryota; kingdom Metazoa; phylum Chordata; class Mammalia; order Cingulata; family Chlamyphoridae; genus Cabassous; species Cabassous unicinctus. The sequence goes on from JAQZBX010005674.1 coordinate 13,373, forward strand.
AAATAAAAGAAACAATTGTGAAATACAAGTGATAGTGGCCGATGAAAGGTGGCAAGGCCTGAATAAATAGCCTTGGATTCATATCATTTGGGTGTTCTTTGTTTATTTCCACAAATAGCAATTATGTCAAGTCCGTGAAAAATGTTGCTCAAGCCTTGTTTATTATTATTTATTTTTGTCCAATCTTCTGTTCATTGTTGATAAAAAGGAATTTCAAACTATAATTTTATATTTCACTTCCTCTTGTAGAATTGCCGTTTTTCATTTCATATATTGTAAAGCTCCATGATTGGAATCATATGCATTTGGTACTGTATTCTTTTCCTTGATTAACTGATCCCTTTATCATTATTAATTATGTATCTATATTTCTCTTAAAAGTCATTGTAATGAAGTCTGATTTGTCTAATAGTTAATAAAGCCAATTCATCTTAAAAAAAAAAAAAGGCCATATTGCCTGATTCAGCTGGCCACACCATAACTAAAATAATATCTTCAAGGAGACTGACCACTTTACCAATATGTTTGCACCCTCAGGAACACAGAATAAGATTGAGAACATGTCTTCTGTTGGGGTACACAATTCAGCCTACCACAAAAACCTTAAAGATAAAGCCATTCTTTTTGTATATTAAGGTTACAAAAAAATATCCCCCTCTTTATTTTTCAGCAAGTGAGATTAAGTATGAAGAAGATCTCACATTAAACTTGAATTCCAAGAAATGAGCTGTTGGGTTATTTATTTCAGTAATTTTATGTTTTCACAATGTGTCTCTATTCCTAAATTATAATTGCTGCCCATAGATAAGGAGAGTGAATGTAAAATGAATAATATGATGTGCAATTGACCCATTTGATTTAACATCTATTGGAAATGACTAGGATGTACTTCAACACTTTGAGGAGAGTTCTCCAATTTAATCCTAGTGGTAAGATTCAGAAACATGCTATGATAAGTATAGAAGAAACAAGAATATTGAAATCACTGAAACTAAATTATTCTTGTTTTTTTTAAAAAATATATATCATTTACACCAATTGCCAATTCTATGAAAATGTAGAGACATACTTTCCTGTCATTTTTCAATCTCTTCAAGAAAAACTTAGCAGAGTTGGGCCTATATATTTCCCAAATGTAAATTCTTTCCTTGATATTTTACTTAGCCTTTTATTTTTTACCCTACAATAATGAAAACATCATCATTTCATTATGTCAGCTGTAATATATGTCTTCTTTAATTTCTTTAACTTCCTTTACCTTCTCATAAAGAGAAATATCCAGTTTTTATAATTTATTTATATATTCAGGGTAAAATAGTTATTTAGTTCCAATCTTCATTGTAATCAGAGATTTATACATTGTAAAATTGAATTCCTTATTTCTTCCAGATGACTGCATAGTGAATTGGATGCAGGATTTTTTGAAGGCCAAAGAATGAAGTTGGAGACATCATTTGTGTACTGGAAGATTATGACCTGTTTTAGCTAAAACATAGCCACTCCCTGCCCCTTGGACTCTTAAAGTAAATTGCTTAAGTTTTGCTGCATGTGCCTTGTCTATCAGGAAAGTGATGAACTTAATTAAAGCATGATCCACAGGAGGATATTATGCTCACTGGTTCATGTTTTGAATTGGATGCCAAAATTAGAGAATCATATTCCTAATCTTTTAGGGACCTGAGCTAAAACATGGTCGGCAAGTGTTTATCTGTTGCTTATAAGGGCTTTGTGTGAGTTATGTGTTAAAATCATGACAGTGAGAAGTGGTCCTTCTCATGAGTACACTGTGAGGCCGCTGAGCACGTCAGAGCCCTAAGTGTACATTAGCCAATTGCACTGAGTTGTTGGAAAAAGAGGGCAAAAAAGGCAGGATTGTATGGTATTAAATGTCACTTGAACACGTTATAGACTTCATAATATAGATTTTCACATTATACAGTGTAGCTCATAGGGATTGGGGTTGTCAAATGAACACATTTTTTAAAAATTTATTTTTTTCTATTTCTGTATTGAAATAGAGGATGGTAGGTGGTGATGATGATATGATGATGATGACAATGATGCCAGGAGTGGAGAGAAGGAGGGGTATATTTTCTTTGACAGCATGTGACTCAAACCAGATAAGGTGTAAAGAAGGAGTGGGGTGGGGAGAGGGAGTGGCTGCCTGCAGGGATGATTTCAGTACCAGCAGGACTCTTTGCTAATTGCTCCAACATCTGTATGTGGGTTGGAGTTTTCATGAGTTTCATGAGTCTAGCTAGAGTCATGCCTGCCAATGTCTCAGGGTTCATTCTTACATTTTTATGTGTATGCCTAAAAGGACTTCTTTCTCACTTTAAAGGTGAAAAAAAAATAGCAGAGGGAAGACTCTGATTGGACACGACACATTGGTCATCCCTGTGGAACGTGGCAGTGGAGAGAGGGTGCGCTTGGCGAACTCCTCTGAGGACTCTGCCCCAAGAAGGCAGTGCCTGGCCCGTGAGCCCTCACTTTTGGAACTCTGCCCTGGCAGCACACCCTGGAAAATGTCTCACGGAGAGGCCTTGTTCACTGTCTCTCAGGTACTGATGAGACTTGGTAAACTACCTAGCCTTCTTCCAGGATTGGATCAACTAAAACTCTGCTTAGGTGATGGCCCTACGTGTCCTTATTTCTCCAACCCTTTCCATGGTCTTTTATTCCCTACTTTGAGCCTGAGGAGGTGCTTTATTTAATACTTTCCTCACTGAAAACAACAACAACATTTTGGTTTGGGCCTCAAATGTTATCAGATTTGCGCTTTTCTTTTCCTTTTGGATCCTCATTTTACTCAACATATTTCTTCACTGAATTATTGCCGGTTTTTTGTTGTTGTTGTTGTTTTTTGAGAAAACTGTTCTTTTAAACCATTTGACCAACATTCTTTAATGTATACTCATTCTGACTCTGGAGTTTAATCTCAATCTTCCCAAATTTCACCAACTCATTCTAGTCCCTCCTTCCATCAAAAAGTTAGAGTAGTATAATGAAAAATTTATGCCTAACAGAGAAGCAAGAAAACAGATTTTTAAATTATGAACACATTATTTAAAATCACCCTAAGTCTCTGTATGGGTAAAGTCATTCAACTTAAGTTCTAAAAAATATCTTTAATTCAAAAACTTGGAACTGTATTTTCTTTTCTCTAGATTTCTCATTCTTCTTTAAAATAGGGATTTTGAAGTGATGAATGCACAACTATGTGATTATACCAAATACCATTGATTGTACACTTTGAATGAATTGCATGCTTTAATATGTATCAATAAAATTGATTTTCTTAAAAAAAATTAGGGCTTTCAGTTTCCCATCCAAGCTCATCTCATCCTTCTGCAAACTAGCATCCCAGGCCTGTTCTCCAAGTGATTGCTTCTTCTCCAATGATATTAGCCTGGAACTGTGGCCTATTCACATGCCAAACTTCAGTTCCCCAGGCCAAAATTATATCACTCAGGTGTGTATTTTTTTTTAAATTTCATTCCAGCGCTAGAGAACAAATATCTCACAGACCACAACAGTAGGTAGACACCGTTTTTGTAAAACAGATTTTAAAACTTAATGTGTGATTATTTTGCTCCTGTGTCTTTATAATTTCTCCCTATCTTATGGACTCCTCTGCAATTTTCTCTTTTTAAATAATTTGAAGTAATACTTAAAGTCAAAATGACTGCTGGTTTAGTAGTCACTCATGAAGCAAGAGAGGATTTCCATACAGGTTAAAGAACTGTATGATTACATATATTTAAATGACAGGATCACTTAGCTATTCATGGCAAGGCAGGAACAGAATGTCTTCTAATAGAGGAAATGTTATTCCTAGTTTCAACTCAGGGGAATGTTGAAAACTACTGAGAGGGAAGACCTTATCATGTGTAACATACCTTTGCTTCTAAAATTGTTAACACACAAGTGCATACACATGTATGCATATGCACATACATACATATCCCTTTTCCCATTTCCAGGATTTAGAAATTTTTTTCTTAACATAACTGTGGGCATAGTTGCATTTACAGATATTTATTGGGCACCTACCATGTATAAGAATATTCGGGAGGGTGCAGTTATTACCTACTTCCCCTACTTCCCTTATTAAAGGAACTCTGAAAAGTTTACCTGTATTTACATTTTCATTAGATTTAATGAGTAGCAGTTGGTTGCTGATAATTCTAATGTTGCTACTGGAAAAGATGTGTTATTTTAAGAAATTCATATCCTCCATGTGAGCTGTGAAACATCTGTTCAGACCAGAACATATCAGTTAAAGCTATATTTTGCTTCTCTCACTGTGAGTCCAGATGGTTATATCTATGCACTATATTAGGTTTCAATTATCTGTAGTAATTTATTTTAATTTTTTCTTTCAGATGTCTAATGAAACTAATTATATTAAGACAATAAGAACTCTTGTTTATAAGGCTGGAGGTGCTAAAAGTTAAAGGCCTTAATTGTGTGTGTGTGTGTGTAAGTGTGTGTTTCTGTTACAATCCCTTATGGTAACAGCTAAAAGATATATAAACCAGATATTAAAGAAAAGATGAAATACTGGTTCTGAGTAGTTATTTTTTTTAATCCAAAATAAAAATCATCAGAAATATAGCTTTGCGAAAGAAAATTATGGTGAAATTGTTACTTAATTAACACACTACATATTCCTTTATGGAAACATAATAATAATATTCTTCTCATTGATCCTTATAATAAGACAAATGATTAAGCTATTCAAATGAGTAAAGAAAATGCCAAGATTCAAAAAATTTTGCTCCCAAAAGGATGCTACATGATGATTTAGACAGTAATCTTCAAATGTTTTTGCACTGTTATACCCTGTTTATTTTGTAAAGTGTGCAAACTATCAGTCATTTTTAAACTGACATAAATTTTTCTCAGATGATTAAATAATTGCAAAGGATGTCAATTTCAGTATACTATAAATAAGGAAAGAGGAAAATAAAACTATGAAATTGCTCTTTTAATGTAGTAAGTAGAACTTTAGTCCTGAAATAGTTAGGTACTGACCAACATCTATTAAAAGAAAATATACACTAGAGCCTTTTAACAACAGGAAATTGCACATTCTTTCTTTTTTTCTTTGAACTTGTATTTCAATTTTATTTCTCCACAGCAAAAAATTTAACTTAATGTAATATAGTTTTCACTTGAAAATCTTTATATTAATGATTGTTTCTTATTTCCTTGTGAGAAAAAATATAAACTAAAAATAAAACATTTTTCATTGTGCCTACACAGCTCAGTTACGTTTTTGTATTGAATTATCATTACAATGAATATCTGTACCAGATTTATTGAACTAACAAATATATTATAAATTTGTATATTTAGAATATAAAAGTAAAATTTAATTGGAAATGCATATCTTAATGAGATAGGGATTTTTTCCCCCTTAGTTTACAGATCAATGGATGACTATCATTTAATTGACAGACTAATAAAAGTGTAGTATTTTCTTCTTAGTTTTACTTTATTTTTTTAATTGATGTAGACCCTGAGCAAACTTGGGATGTTATAGAATTCCACTGAGGTAGTTGATACTTTTTCTAAATTATATGCAAAATATTAGTGAGATCTTGCAAAAATTATTTTTAGCCCATCATTTGACAAGTCAATTAGGTTCCATTTGAAAAATCAGAAACCACATAATTTACAAAAAGACTGTGTGGTCCAGTCATTAGAGTCTTAAATTTTCCCAACATATACAGAGATAGTTCAAATTGCTCCTTTTCTTCGTTCACTGAATGTTTCAGCACACTAGGTAATGCGCTTGAATCATCTGGGGAATGCAGCCTCTCCCCATGCCTGTTGGAATATGTCCTCAAGCAGAGCCATTTTATGAAGTATGTATGGAAGTGGAGGATCTGGAAATGTAGTCCTTTAAAATTCCATATCCAAGGGCCCTTTGGAAAGCCTTTATGTTCCAGGATCACTCACACCTCACTGCAGATCACTCTTTAAAGGCACTCATTTCTTTTTCAAAAACCATGATTTGAGGACACATAGTTTCAAGAGTAGTAGAAATTGTCATAAATGTTTCCTTGTTCTTATCTAGCCCTCCAGCTCTCATTAAATGAGCACCAAGCATGTTGACATTATATTACTCACGGGGAGCAGGAGGTTGTGTGAGACATTGCCCATCACCAATGGGTGCCTAACTTTATAATATAAATATGGACATGTAACTAATCACACAAAATTTAACATTGTAAGAGAGGAGGCAACTCGACATAACTCTTAAGAGCATGGACTCCGGAGCCAGTCTCCCTGGGTGAGCACACCAGCTCAATTACTCATGAGCTATGTGACCTCAGGTAATTTAATTCTCTGGGCCTCAGTTCCCTCACCTGTAACATAAGGGTGATAGTCTATCCTCACTGAGTTCTTGTGAAGATACAAGTTCATATGGGCAGCACAATTCTGTGATGAAACATGCCTATCCATTAAGCAAGGGGTTAGGTTCATGTGTCAACTTGGCTAGGTGATGGTGTCCAGTTGTTTGGTCAAGCAAGCACTGGTCTGACTGTTACTGTGAGGCTAGTTCATGGATTTAAATCACCAGTAAGTTGATTGCATCTATGGCTGATTCCATCTACAATCAACTGAGGAGACAGCCTTCTCCAATGAGAGAAGGCTCATCCAATCTGTTGAAGGCCTTAAAAGGGGAAGTTACGATTTCAGCAATCAGATGGGAGAATTTCCATCTCTACTTCAGCCAGCCAGCCTCTCCTGGGGAATCTGTTGGAAACCTTCATCAAGGTTCCCAGCTTGTACCCTGCTCTATGGAATTTGAACTTGCCCATCCCCACAGCTGCATGAGACAATTCCTACTAAAACATGATAATATTTACATATTTATAGCTCCTGTTTGTTCGTTTCCATAGAGAACCCTGACTAATACAGGTTGGAAACTAGGTTGGGAAGTGGGGAGTTGGTGTAAAATTAGAAAGAATGACTAGGGATAGATTATGAAAGGCCTCATGGAAGATTTAGGGAGCAGCACAAAATTCTCAGTGTTTAAAAAAATAACTCTAAAAACAAATTGGAATAATGAGTATTGTAGGCTTTCATGCACTCATTTCACAATCATTTATGGAATACCATACTCTGCAGTTATGTGAAGAGCTTGCAGGAAGAGGAAACAGCAAGCACAAAGGCTCTGATGGGTTTGCATACTTGGAATCACTCTGAGGAATAGGGTGGCAGGAGAGATAAGAGCCAGGGTGCTTTGTTGTCTCTTTTTCTTTGATTATAATTTCTTCCCTTTCAAGGCTTTCCACAGAGACTTTTATACTTTGCTGTTATATTCCTTGGATGACCTCTCCTAGATCTGTCTAGGGTACTCTCAGCTCTCTCACAGAGACAAGAGAGTTTGAGAAGCTCAGCTTAGGCCTCCCTCTCAGCTGGGAGTATATTTCCCAGTCTCATCTCCAACCTGGCTCCCAGCGATCATCATACACAAGATTAATTGCTGTCACATCCTGGTATAGACCAGTGTGAATCTCCCCACAGACACAGTCAGAAGTGTTTGTTCCACGTCCTCACTGTCCTCAAGATGCCATCCCCTGATTACTCAAAATTCTAATATTTCCTCCATCATTCTCACTCTCAGCTGATTGATGATCTTGTAGCCTATTCTACTGAGAAAATGAAAGCAATCAGAAACTCCAATCTGCTTGCATCTACCCCAACCTCTGTGTTCCTGATACCCAGTATGAATCTAAACCAGCTGTTTCATTTATGCATCTACTCACTCCCATAAACTCTCACTCTTTAAAGGCATTGCTCCAGCAATTATCCCCCTCTATATGGTCATTTTTGTTTTGTTTTGTTTTCTGCAGGATAAGTCCTAACAGCATACATACACACCGTATTTTTCCAACTTAAAAAAAAAATTCTAAAAATTCCAGCTAGCAGTCCATTCCTTTGCTATTATTTGCAGCAAAATTCCACCAAAGAGATGCATGTGCTGTTTGTTTCTCACTCCTTTCCTCCAGAAAGCTTTCTAGTGCATTCCAAACAGGCTTTTGCCCCATGACTTTCCTAAAACTACCAGTGACCTCTATGTTGCTAAATGCAATGGTTACTTCTCTATCTTCCTTCATCTTACTTTCCTAGCATGTGCCATCATTCATCACACCCTCCTCCTTGGAACACCATTCAAACTTGGCTTCCAGGATCCATCCCTTTTGATTGTCCACCCTTTTCACTGGCCTTTACTTCTCAGTGGCATTTGCTGGTTCTTCCTCTATAAAACAACCTCCCCAGAATGGAGGGTTTAGTGCTCAGCCCTACTCCTCTTCATCTTTGCTCATTCCCTTGGTTATTTCATCTGACCTCATAGATTTAAATATCATCTATATACTGATGGTTTCCAAATTTGTATCAGTTCCAGAACCTACTCCCAAACTCCAAACTCATATCCATCTACCTACTCAGCAACACTTGGAAGTCTAACGTCCAAATTTGAACAACCTTCCCTCAAAATCTAGTCCACTAGCTGCTGTTCCCATCTCATTTGACAACTCTACCTTCCAGTTTCTCAGAACCAAATTTGTAGTGGGATTCTTTCTTTCCTCTCCCTTTCACATTATCACATATAATAGTAAAAAGACAGATTAAAATAACTCAATTTCCTTCCATTTTTCATTTACTCTTTTGAGATTCTTAAAAGTCATATAGTAATCAGTCACAAGTGTCACTTGGAACTATGGATTCCATTTTGTAGGGTCTGAAACATACATGTTGGGACTGTCTTTAAAATTACAAAATAACAAATTGAAAATAAATTATGAAGTGAATTTTTATTTAGAAAGACAAAGAGAAATAATAAACATCACAACTTTTATTAAATCTCCCAAATATGACAAATATTTAAAAATACACAAAAATAATATAATTTTCTTTTAGTTAAATATCTGCCATAGTTCCAAAATACTTTACAAATGTTTTGCTTATATAATCAGCAGATTTTCTAGTAGTAAAGATCTTTATATCATTTTTTAACAGAAAGAATAGAAAAATTGTGTCTTTCTATTTATGGTTGATAGATTATTTTTTAATTGATAGTTTAGAAAAAATAGCTTTTAGCTTTACAACTTGTTATTGGCAATGTCATCACTTCTGCCATATTTTATTCATTAGAAGCAAGTCACTAAGTCTTGCCCACATTCAAGAAAAGGGGAAATTAGACCAACTTTGAAGAGACGAGTGCCAAAGAATTTGTAAACATATTTTAAGATGACCACATTGTATCTAAACAATATATGGAATTAATGGGCACACCTAACAGATAAGTCTATAAATTGGTTCTAATTCTCTGTGTTTCATTTGGGTTTTCCTAAACCCATGAATCATCTTTGGCTTCCTATTGGATCTCCCATGGTGATGGAATGGCTGCACAATTTCCAGGAAGTGCATAGCCTATCATGTTCTGCAGAGGAAGAGAAATAACTCCTGGTTGAGGTCCCAATAAGACTGGGGAAAGAGAACCTTAACCAGGAGGATGCGATCATGCTTAACCAACTCTGGTCAGGCTACATAAATCACTCCTCAAGCCAGAAATATACAAACCAGTTTAATCTAGTCTTCTTTAAGGGTGTGGTAAAAAAATAACTCATATCTTGATTTTTAACCTAAAAACACAATAGACCTGATTATAATATCTGTTTTCATAAGTTTTCACTGTTTTAATATTCTAATAATGGATTGTAAGGACAGAGACTTTTGTCAGTTTGGCTTACTACAGCAATCACAGAGTCTACAACAGTGCTTAACATGTAGTAGATTCTGAATCAATAGTTGCTGAAAAAATCAATATGAAAAAAGCAACTGTAAGTTAAATAAACATTAGATGAGGAGAAAAGTAGCATCTCTGGTACAAGCTAAGTTATTGATTATTTACAGATATTAGCCTGTTGATAGCTAAAAGCCAAAATACATTAAGTATTAGTCACCTGACTCTCACCCTTCATGTTCTTTCTATTTACCACTTTACCCACCCCTCATTTCCTACTTCCTCCCCCCACAAAGCTTTCTGTACATCTTATCTTTCCGGAGCAACTCATATAGGCCCTTCCTTTTCTGCTGTGGAAGGAAGTTATTGCATGTGTTGGGACACACCACCAATTGCCAAGAAATTCTATTTCTGTCTCCTTCCATTCATCAGGAGGAAATACGAAAAGCTGCAGCAACTCATCAGCATTTTCTGGACAGAAACAGCAAATTACTGTTTGTTCATGAGGTCATGTTGAATCACTTCAACTTGAAAAATGAATTCTTTTTAAGGAAAAATTTAAACTAATAGAAATATATTGCTTGAGAACATATTAGTGATTGAGAAATAGCTAGAATTCTTTTAACAATAAGCTCAATTTTCCCCTATTTTTATTTTAAAATTGTTTATACCAATTTCGTAAAAATCTTTCCATTTTTCTACTCTTTTCCTTTCTTAGCTCCTCCCTCCACCCATGAAACTCAAAGAAGGGAGGCCAAAAAGGAGACAGAAAAAAGAGAAGATTCTCTCAATGTTGGAATGACTAGCTATGGGAATATTTTTAACCTCGTTTCCAGGTTATCATTATGGAAAAGATCTCACACAAGACCAAAATAATAGTTTCAAATTATAATAAAAACAATAACTGGCATTTTGCCAGGCACTATGCTAAGCACTTTATGCATTTATTTGCACACGACCATGTGTGCATGGTCCTCCCTTGGATTTTTGATGTTGAATTTGTATCATTTTAAAAATATGTTTTCTCTACTTTCAATATCATAGATAGTGTCATAGAGTCTTTGGTTAGAAAGAAAATGAAGAAGTATGGAGAGTTCAGTGAAGAATAAAAGTAAAAGCTCATTGTTCCGATACACAGAGGAAAAAAAGAACAAAAACAAAATGTCCATCTTTGGATTATCACTATAGTAGGTTGGGATAAGCAGACACATATTTGATTTCAAAGTGAAACTCATCCTGTTATTAGGATGTGACAATTTGAATTCCATTTATAAAGATGAAAAACTAACATATCAGTCCTTAAGGTTTTTGTATCTTTAAAAGGGACAGAAGTTTCTATGTTACTCTATAAATCAAATTCCAGTTCTTTCCTTTCAGTTTCTGAATTCTGGTAAACCAATTTTTTCTTAATTTTCCCTTATCAAAATATTTACTATAAGTTAACATGGCTTTGAAAAATGATTTCTGTCTCTGGCACTCTGGGTTCCTGTATAGCAAATATTCGCCTTGGTTCTCTCCTTCCCTTCTCTCTGGCTTCATTTCCTCTAGTTATTTCCAGCATTCTCACTGTGTCCCTTGCCTCTGCACACTTGCACTCTGCCGTGTCTTCCACGAAGGTGGAGGAAGTCGGACTTCCACAATTTGGCAAGTTCTGATGCATACAGCTCTGTAAGATTTATTTGACCCTGCCTGTCACTTATCAGACCCAGAATTAGGAAAACCTCTAAAAAGGCAGGATCAAGTGAGTTCTGAGTGAACACACTGTCATAGCAGGGGGCCCTTTTAAATCAGGGGTCTTTAAAAAGAAAGACATTGTCTTGCTTAGACCTCCACTACTCTAACAGAGTATGGAATTTCAGTAAGAATGACATCATGTATCCAGTAAGGACAAGAGGTGAACTGGCATGCTAAAAACAACATTCTTTTCTCATGAAGAAGTTCAGAGTCCAGAAAAGGCTGTGGGAAAATATCACATCACTTTTGGAACTCGTGTCGTGTTGAGTGAAATATTTATTTCCTTTTTTCCCACCTGGGAGATATGGAAAATATTATCCTACTTAGTTCCTTTCTTTGAGATATTAAAGTCCTCAAATTTTAAATGTGTTTAACTTAGCCAATGATATAAGGATCCCTTTTTAAATAAAGAGCAGTAAATGCTGGCCTTATTATTGTATTCTCTGAAAAACAAAAACAAAAACAAAAAACAAAACACTACTACAGTGGATGGGAAAACTTCTTAATTCCTCCCATTCTTCCAAATTATTAGGGTAAGATAAGCAGACAAGGTATTGGGCCATCCACCTAAGGAACTGATCCTGGCACTGCATATTACAGTAACTCTAAGGTTGTGCAAGTTGAGTCTAGGAACTTGATTTTTAAAGATAGCATGTTCTGAATCAGACAAAATAACCAAATCTACGTTTTGTCTGGTAACTTGTTTTCTCTTCTTTTTCTTCTTAGGAAATACAGAAAAGTGGTCTAAAACAATTAATACTCATTTTAAAAAGGTACATTACTCTCAATTCATTAACTGGCAAAATTGAAATAAATACATGCAGAGTTTATTTTCTGTAGCCAACTTGATGTCATCAATGGGTAGTAATTAAGAGATTAAAGAAAGAAGGAAGGAAGGAAGGAAGGAAGGAAGGAAGGAAGGAAGGAAGGAAAGAAGAAAGAAAGAAAAAGAAAGAAAGAAAGAAAGAAAGAAAGAAAGAAAGAAAGAAAGAAAGAAAGAAAGAAAGAAAGAAAGAAAGGAGAGAGGGAGAGAGGGAGGGAAAGAGGGAGGGAAGGAGGGAGGAAAGAGAGAGAGAGAGAAAGAGCATGCTTCTGTGATTCTATTTTTCCAAGAGGACCTCCAGTTTATTTCTGTGCTCTGAGAGTCTCCTTTTCCTACCCCAAAGGGAACAGATCCCAGGCCTGTGGCAAATTAGTGGGCGTACATTTCCTGGACGAGGTCTCATGCCTATTTCTATCATCTCCTAACTACCACCCTGTTGGAAGGGAAAGGACCACTGGGCTTGGGGACACCAAGAGAAGGCACCAGGCCCTTCTTTTCCATTCTTTTTTCTGTTGCCTGAAGGAGTTGACTAGATGGGAGGAAATCTATTTCACGCCCCCTTCCCTACTCCTTTTCCTGCTGATGGATCACAGCTGATTGTCCCGTGGAATTGTCCCCCTAAACTCATTGTGCAAGCCGACCTCCTGTCTGTATTGTCTGTATGTAGCTGGAAGTCAGAGTGTGGAGAGGAGCCTTGGAAGCCCAGGGAGGAGAGATTAGGCAGGGGATATGTGGAAGTATGGTGTGGGGAGCAGGCTGGTGTGCTGATGCTGCTTGAATGACAGGTAGCCATGCACAAGTAGCTCGTGAAAGTGCCAGAAGAGCATATTAGGGTAGGTACAGTTTTGAATCGGCAGCTAAGTTTTCAGTAAACATAGTTTACCTATGTGCAGCAAATATACTTTGTATAAACCCTTTTAGAAGGTAATGATTAAATTAAAATTAAACTCACATTACAGATTTTATATAGAGATTTTCAAAGTAACTTTTAAACATTTTGCCTTAGAAAAGGACCACGACTTATATTTAAGTTTTCATTTAATGGGTAATTCTAAAATATGCAACTAAACTGGATCAAAAGAAAGTTTAAATCTAAAGGTTCTTTCTGCAGATCTTTCTATTACATTTCTGACTTTTTGATCTGCAAGACACAGAATGGTGTATAGAGTCCTACTGATTTCTTTTTCCTTCTGTAATGTTCCTCAAATCAAGCATTTATAGGAAGTGAGTGAGAGCTCACAGATTAGAAGCCTCCAACATTTAAATTTACCAAACAACAATAACTAGAATCCCAGGATTACAAGTGAAATTACTTCCTTTTTTTTCTGGTCTCTATCCTTTGTTTTTATTTCTCCATTTAAATTAAGGGAGGCATAGCTGTGGATAATTTACATTCAGTGTCACATATGCTCTGAATTGTCTCTTCATTTTTCATAAGGCCTGAAGACAATTTTCCACCACTTGAGTTTCCCCATGTTTGAGTTTCCCCATGTTTATGGGAACAACCCAGGGATCAATTAGTGGAAGCATTTGCTTGGCCTTTCCCGAAACTTTACCATTAAAGTGGATCATGAAAATTGGCTCAGCCAGGTGAATACATTATAAGATCCCAAACTATGCCAAATCTAAAAGGCCTTACACAATAAACAAAAATTGATTTATTGTTATTTTCCTTAGAATGGCATTTTAGATATATCAGTGAACGAGGTTTTGATAAGGAATAACTATGCATTCTACACTGTGAAAAGTAGTAAAAATATGATTTACCTGCTTTCAGGTTGTTTTCAGTCTAGCTGGGAATATCATTTTAAAAGGAATCCTTTAATGGTGCATATCTATAAAGCAATATTTTTAGGCTCCATGCTCTATGAGAATAAAGACTAAGTCTGCCTTGTTAACATTCGCAACTCAACTCATAAGGCAGTGACTGGCACATAGTAAGTATTTGACAAATATCTGTTGCAGACTGTTGAAAGAATCATAATAAAGAGATTGTTGCTCTTTCTAGTTTTAGGCTGGCTGTCATTTTAGCATTGTGTATACAGTGTTTTGGAGCAAATTTTAGAGCAAACATCCAGAGAAAAAGTGATAATATTTATGAGATATTTGTAGTTTTGTTGTTTAAGCTAACAGAAGATAATTTTGAAGTATATTTTATTTACAGTATATTGGTTATGGGGTATTATTAAAGGAAACATATAATTCCTTTTTGGATGGAATTGTTACAAAATTTTGTGAATGGTTTGTTTCAAAAGCCTCTGCTTTCTTTTTTCTGTAAGTATAGCAGACTAAATTGATTCAAATACTGTAATTCATTGGTTCTGTGAAAAGCATTGAAAACCACATATTCTAAGCAAAAAAAGTACCTTTATTGTGATGCAGATTGCCAAGTCTTGTTATTTTTCCTTCAATTTTCTTCTATGTAGGTCTTTTGGGTACAGCTTTCAGCTGTGCCTCCAAAATCATTGTAATAGTCTCCTAGATGAATAGCCTAATGCTTATTTTCCTCCATTGCTTTCCATTCTATGTACCAAGCCAGAATAATTTTCCTTAAAAATTACTTTCATCTTTCTCCTTGCTCAAAAATTTTCAGTGATCCTTTATATCACAATGCATCAATCATAACTCCTCCGCCTGCTTTTTGGTGCCCTCCATACTGTGAATCTGCTACTCTGGAGAACAAACTTTGTTCTAGGCAGTCAGACGATAGGTCTGCCTAATTTATTTCTAAACTCATATGCCCTTGACCAATGGTGGTCCCCTAATTTGGAATATACTTTCTTACCTCCTCTTATTATCCAGGAGTGATCTGTCCAGCTTAAGCACCTTATCCAAGAAACTTTCCCTGATCACATCAGCTTTCACTGTTATTTCTCTTGGAGTTCTCAATCCTTAAACTTCACCATCATGTAGGAGTGCATCACTCTTTACTTCTCTAATTGCTTCACCAATATTGGCCACACAACCTTACATAAATGGTAAGCTCTTGGAAGGCAAGGACCGTGGTTTTTTTCAGTATCACTGATAGAGATGGCCAAAAAACCCGCAACAATAAAAAAGATATTCTCTCAGTGCTTGATTCAATGTTTAAAAATGATATTTAATTACTCTTTAATATTCTCAGTAACCTGAGACTTTACAAATTCAAAAGTTGGGAGACAAAAAAAAGAGAAATATTTTTATCAGCCTTGTTTAGAATTTCTGTAGGTATATAAAAATATGATCATAAGCATGTGAATTTCAGTTAGAGATTAGCCATCAGTCAAGCAGACATGCAAGTTTTATCCCATTACATTATCTATTAAACTGCTGATGGTAAATCATAGGGGTAGGCTTGTGGCTTGTCACTCACTGTAAACAAGGAAAAATCTTTTTTTTCTTCTCTTATTTTTCTATGCCGGTATCTAATTATTGGAACAATGGCATTTAATAGTACAGAAATCCCTAGATAGTCTTATTTTATTTTTTAGTTACAAGTAACATATTAAATGATATTAACAGAGTAAAATTAACTATAGTCATATTTTCAGAGTAAGAAATGTGTTCTGTTCAGGGTACCATTGATGGGTGCTGAATAACAGCTATATATTCGTCATCCCTTTATCTATTGTGTACTATTTTATAAAGTTTTGCTGAAAAACATTTTTATGGCTGTAGAAATGAACCACCTACACTATTAAGCATAAATGCTTTCAATATATGCATAATAAGTGAATTTTCCTAAGTTGTTTTGAACAGAAAAGATGGAGAGAGTGGCTTGGAACAGGAAGACTGTGAATGAGGAAAAATAGGTCTTGCCTTCTAATTTGATCAAATCTCCTTACCAGGTCATTTGTTTGGTTGGTTAGATTTTATGCACTAGATCAGACTTCTCTACAAAATCAGCTTAGCTGGCTAATGAGTAAAGTAAATGATGAATGCAGTTGATGGAGATCAGCAAATTTAGTTCTACTACTTCATTCATACTAATCCTTAGTTTGACTTTGTTTTTGCATTTACTTCTGAGATAGAAAAAATCCATTGTCATAGTTCAAATTTTATAAAATGAATGTATGCAGTTCATCTGGCTGCCTTGCATACACATTTATTTTCATGATGTATTCTATAGCTTTGGAAAATTAAAAAGGCTATGTTTGGAGTCTTGTGTGACCTGGAGTTTTATTTGTTATTTGCTTCTCTTTAATTAAAAAAAAAAAAAAAAAAAAGCAGTAACAAGCAGGCTCATTCAGGTGCAAACAGAAATTTTAGACTCATCACCAGTGAATATTTGTGAAAGAACAAAGTGAATCACTATTGAAAGTTTAGGGAAATGACACTTGCTATGTAATTCAGAAACTCACACATGATTTTCACCCAGTAGAAATACTTTTTGAGAATTTTATCTTTTGTCTTTGAACAATCTTTGCAATGGTCAAAGCATTTACACTCACATTTGCTCACTTAAGCACCACTGTCATCCTTTGATGTGGGCTGTGATTATTTCCCCCATTTAACAGATGAGGAAACTGAGATTTGGAGCTGTTTTAAATAAGAGTTAACATTTATTGAGGATTGGCTATGTGTCAGACATTATTCTGAACACTTACATGTATCAACTAATTTAATCTTCAGATTAAACCAAAGAGGTAGATTCTATTATTTTGATTTTACAGCTGAGGACATTGAGGCACAGAGAATTTAAGTAACTTGTATAAAGTCACCCAGTTAAGAAGTAATGAAGCTGGGATTAGAATCTAGTTAGTCTGTTCCTCTGATTTTTAACTCTTTTATACTCTCTATCACAGTAGTTGTACATTTACTACTTTAGTGCACATATCCGTTTACCTATCTGCCATACCTTTACAGAAGTTGAGATTCTTGAGGAAGATAATTTGTTTCAGTCACATTTTAAAAATTCTGGTACCCAACACAGTTTCCTGACACAAAGCTGGTGTGGTCATTAAATGTGTACCTAACTATATGAGACTAATGAAATTGTTCAAAGTTTTCTTGATTAGTGCTACAATTTGAATTGAGGCTTTTTGATTTGAGTTCTTTTGAAATGTGGTTTCAAGTATTTTTTGTCTAAGAGGTATTTGGTTTTTTTAGAAAAATATATTCATTGCAGTCTCAATTCCAACTGTGATTTTAAATAAGTTTGCTAGAATGTTTAAAATATTTAGATCACATACATCCTATTTGATCCAGAGTATTTCTTTTACCTTTTCACACCCAGAGCTATTGAGTCTGGTCTCTCTTTTTATTTCCTAATCTAACTACTCTCTTCCTAGCTCATACTCAGAATCTAAAACTTAAGGAACTTGTGAATTACTAGTCTCCTTTAAGATCTATTAATGCTTTAAAAGGTTTCTAAAAATGTTTATAAGGCTTTTTATTGGTTAATTGATTTAAAAATTTAATAGGAAATGTAGCAAGTAAATAAACTGTAAATACTAGAAGCTGTTCCACTTCCCAATTTCAATTTCTATCCCTCTAGTTCTTTTCTGTCACAAATAATTCCAAATATATGTGGCAAAAACACTTAGCATCACTAATGTGTAAACAGCTCTTACTTGTCTGTGAGAAAAAGAGGAATACTCTGTATTTTACCAAATGGGCAGAGGATAGTAATAAGACATTTTCAAGCAAGAATTCCAAAATGCCAGTAAACCTATGAAACCCTGATTTAACTACACAAATATTACTGTCATGTTTAACCAGTTTCATGTGTGTGTGTGTGTGTGTTTGTTTTTCCCCAGAAATTGCTCAAATAGCAACATGCCCTCATGGACAAAAACTACAGCACAGCATGTTCCTCTTGAAATTTCCTCCCAATTTTCCTTAAATCCTGGGAACTTCAATGGATCAAAGGGCATCAATTCTGTTTCCAAATATCAGCCAAGAGAGCAAGAAGAGCAACGCTTGATGAATCTACTGTCATGCTTGCTATAATCCCTCTACTGCCCACTGCTCTTGGACAACTCTTCCTGGCCTGGATTCTTGCCACTCATGGACTCCAGGGTTATAACACTTTTAGTTCACAATAACTTACTCACTCATTGTTCCTTAAAGGGGGCTGTATTAGTCAGCCAAAGGGGTGCTGATGCAAAATACCAGAAATCTGTTGGCTTTTATAAAGGGTATTTATTTGGGGTAGAAGCTTACAGTTACCAGGCCATAAAACATAAGTTACTTCCCTCACCAAAATCTGTTGCCATGTGTTAGAGCAAGATGGATGCCGATGTCTGCAAAGTTCAGGCTTCCTGCGTTCCTCTCTTCCCGGGACTCAATTTTCTTCAGACTCAGCTGCTCTGCTTTCTCCACAAGGCCAGCTGTAGACTGTCAGGTGAATGGCTCATCTCTCTTCCCAAGTCCTCTGCCTGGGTTTAATGGAGACTTCTCTCCTCCCTCACGTATCTGCTTCTCTATGTGTTTACTTCCCAGGCTCCAGGATCAAAACTCCAGCCTCCCTGCTCTGTGGTATGGTTTCCCTTGGTGGGCAGAGACTCAATGTCCTACTGACATGGCCCAATTAAAGCTTTAATCATTATTTAATCAAGTAAAAGTGAAACCTCCAAATCCAATATAATCTAATATGCCCAGAGGAAAAGACCAGTTTACAAACACAATTCCAATATTTTGGAATTCATAAATAATGTCAAACTGCTACAGGGGCATTGGGCTTTCATGGCTGCCTTTGAAAGGTTTCTAGCTCCAGTCACATGCTTTGCTGAAACCAGCCCTCCCCACCACATCACCAGTCTCTTGTGTTGAGTTTGCTTTACAGGCTCAGACTTTTCTTTCCAGCCTTGGACACCTTGGTATTCTTTCATGCCAGCAAATCTTGTAATACTTTGTTCAGCTATGACCACCTGTTTCACCTTGAATGAGTTTTCTTCTCTTTGAATACTGGAACAAGAGGTGGGTTCTCAGTATTTTTCTCTACCAAAAGGTTTTGCTTTTCTTCTGTACGTTGGTCTAAACCAACTGTAGAGTTTTGCAGAACAATGCATTTCAGGGAGGGAAAGTCTTATCCGGGCATAGAAAGTCCCACTCAATATTTGCGACAAATGCCTTATTGTCTTACACTATATGTAGAAGCTGCTAGTATGATTTTATAAATGCTGCTTCACTGCACCTAACAAAGAGATATTTTTTTTGCCCACAGATTGATAAATATTGAAAAAATATGGAAAAATGGGTGCAGTCTTGCAATCTTTGTGGGCGTATAAACTGTTACTTTCTGGAGTGTAATTTGGAAGTACAGATAAAAAATCTTAGAAGGTGGACCATTTGAATAATTACTCTTCTTAGGATTTATCCTACAAAAATAAGTTCACAAAAATTAAAAAAAGTAAAGATAATCATTTCAGAGAAAGAAAAGAAAAGGACTAAAGATTATCAAAGCTTATCAATATGAGATTCATCAAATAAATTGTCATATCTATGTAATGCACCATTATGCAACCATCAAAAAGGGCTATCTATTCTAGATCTATAGTTATTGACATTTAATTATGCCCATAGTATATTGTTACTTTATAGGAGCTGTATTAGTCAGTCAAAGGGGTGCTGATGCAAATTACCAGAAATCTGTTGGCATTTATAAAAGGTATTTATTTGGGGGTAGAGCTTACAGTTACCAGGCCATAAAGTGTAAGTTACTTTCCTCACCAAAGTCTATGGCCACATGTTGGAACCAGATGGCTGCTGATGGCTGCCAGGGTTCAGGCTTCCTGGATTCCTCTCTTTCTGGGGCTTGCCTCTCTCCAGGCTTAGGCTTGCTTCTCTCCACACGGCCAGCTGTAGACTACCAGGTGAATGGCTCTTCTCTTCCTGGGGCCTTTTCTCCTTCCTCAGGCCCAAGCTCCTCTGTATGCTTGCTTTCCCGGGCTCCAGCATTAAAACTCCAACATCAAAACTCCAACTAACTCCTCTGCTCTGCGGTGTAGTTTTATGTCCTCAACACTCAAAGTCCAACTGAAGTGGCCCAATCAAAGCCCTAATCATAATTTAATCACGTGCAGAGGAACAAACCAATTTACAAGCATAACCCCATATCTATTTTTGGAATTCATAACTAAATCAAACTGCCACAGGAGATAATAAATATTAGGAAGTAAATCTCATTTTTATGAGAAAACACACACACACAAAGAAGAACATCAGAGAGAGGGTTGTAGAAGGGAAAAAAATCCATTAGTGTAACCAGAAAGAAATATATTATATATTACCACGATTTCAAAGTGTGAGATTATTGGTGGCTTCATTTTTCAGATTTTTCTGTATTTTTAAAATATTTTTAAATCAGAAAAAAGATTGCTTTTATTTTTTGGTTAACATTTGCATGGTTGTGGTTCCCCAGTGCCAGGCTCAACACATTAGCAACCAAATTCTCACAATACTCCCTGAAGAAGGTACTACATTTATCCCCAATCTATAAATGAGGCATGCATAATTTTAGTAATTTTCTAAGTTCATAACACTAGTTTAGGGTAGAGCCAGGATTTGAACTCTAGCAATCTTGGAAAACCATGACATAGTCTTCATAATCAGAAAAGGAATGATAAAAATATATATTTTAAACAAACATGAAAAAATATATTTCTAATCTTCACAATTATTGGACAGGATTTAACCTATTTATTCACAAAATACTGAAAGCAAACACAACACACAGCAAAGGATTGCTGTGTGTTTTTTTGCTTTTTGTTTTTCCTTCCCATTCACGATCTAGAGTATTTCACAGTTAATTGGTTGTCAAAGAGAACTGAACAGTTTTTCATTAAAAGGAATGATCAGCTGACTAAGATATTTCTCTTCTCACTCAAAATATGCTCACAGAATTTTCTTTCCAAGTCCACCCACAAGCATATTTTTTTTAAAAAGGCCATATGCTTTAAATTCTGTTAACCAAAATGTACTGAATAGACCATATGATGGAGTTTATTGGGTATGGCAGAGTGCCTTGGCCATGATGAAGCATCAGTGGTTTTCCCTATGTTTCATAGATCATGTTTAGATAGATAGTATTGATTAACTAATTGGCAACTCTACCTCAGAGTGCTTACTATAAGACCCAGTAATGTGAACATTTTTAAGTACAAAGAAGAGCTTAGCAAATGCAGGAAAAAAATTTCCTGCCATGATTGAGTTTTAAATTTCTTCTGAAAGAAATAATACATATATGCACACACATAAACATACATAAAACATTAGCTCATCATTCCTCACAGCAAAAAATCCAAAGGCACATATCATCATCTCCATTTTACAGTTAGACTGAAAGGTCAGGTGACTTATTCAAGCTCATGTAGTTAATGGCAGAGCTGGGATTTAAACCCAGGCTTAACACCTACCATTTCATAAGTATGAATTACAATAGCATAAAAAGAACAAAAATGATAAGTGGGCACAAAGTTTAAAGCACAATGTTAGCAGATGAATACAGGGAAGAAGAGAACAATGTGACTTCTTTGGAAAATACGGAGGGAATCAAATATATGAAAGCACTATGCTGGGGTGCTGGTGCAGGGTGATGAGAAAATATATAACAACCAGAGTAACTTGCCTACCTTGAGTGAAGAGCTCTTGTGCCGTGGTGGTTGGAAGCTGCATGTACCCCAGAAAAACATGTTCTTAAATTTAATCCATTTAAATTTAAGAACATGTGAACCCATTACAAGTAGGGCATTTTGATGAGGTTACTTTAGTTCAGGTGTGGCCTCCCTCAAACAGGATGCATCTTAATCTTATTACTGGAAACCTTTATAAGTGGAATGAATTTCAGGCAAACAGAGAGGAAGTCACAGGAAGTAAGAAGCTGAACTCAACAAAACCTGGGAGAGAATGGAGAGGCCAGGAGAGGCCACCATTATCACTGCCATGTGACAAGCTAAGGACCAAGAATTGCCAGCAGTCAGCCCCAGAATGCCTCAGCCTTTAGGGAGAAAGCATCACCTTGATGATACCTTGTGTAGCAGTTTGACATGGTTTATGAATTCCAAAAATAGATATTGGATTATGTTTGTAAACTGATCTGTACCTGGGCATGATCAAATTATGATTAGGGCTTTGATTGGGCCATGTCAGTAGGACTTTGTGTTTCTGCCCCTTTGGTGGGTGGGGACTCACAGATAAAACTACAAGGCAGAACAGAGGAGTTATTTAGAGTTTTGATGTTGGAGTTTTGATGTTGGAGTTTCAGCTGGAGCCTGGGAAGTGAACACAGAAACAAAAAACACAGAGAAATGGAGACAGCTCCTTAGACATGGCAGAAACCCCAGGGAGAGTGACAGGACCATTCACCTAATAGTCTACAGCTGTCCTTGTGGATAGAGTACAGCAGCTGAAGCTTCAGAGAAACAGAGCCCTGGAAAGAGAGGAACTCAAGAAGCCTGAACTCTTGGTAGCCATCGGCAGCCATGTTGCCCCAACACGTGGCAATAGACTTTGTTGAGGGAAGTAACTTATGCTTTATGGCTTGGTAACTGTAAGCTTCTACCTCATATAAATACCCTTTATAAAAGTGAACAGATTTCTGGTATTTTGCATCAGCACCCCTTTGGCTGACTAATACAGAATTTGGTACCAAGAGTGGGGTAGTGCTTTTGCAATTACCAAAATGCTGGAACACTTTTATAAATGGATAAGGGGTATTTTTTGGAGGAATTGTGAGATGCTTGATGGAAAAGGCCTAGATTGCTTTGCAGAGAGTGTTGGTAGCAATATGAAGCCTAAAGTTATTTTTGATAAGGCCTTAGAAGGAAATAATTGTGAGATGGCTGCTAACAACACTTTTTATGAGGCCCTAGAAGCAAATATTGAATCTATTATTGGAAACTGGAGGAAAGTCAATCTGTGTTTTCAAGTCGCAGAGAACTTAGCAAGATTAATTCCTGATGTTTTATGGAAGGAAGAATTTGAAAATGGTGAGCCTGGGCATTTAGCTGAAGAACTTTCCAAAGTAAACCCAGAGAATGCAACTTGGCTTCTCCTTGCAGCTTATAGCAAAATGCTAAATAAGAGAAATAAACTGGGGACTGAACTGTTGAGCACAAAGAAAACGGAGACTGATTCCAGAAATTCCAAGACTTGGGAAATCAAGTCCCGAGATGATAGTGCCCCATTTTAGGACTTAACAAAACTTGGAACTTGTAAATCAGGATTGAAGATGCTTTTATTTTGGAGAACTTGTGGAAAGTCTTACTGTCTGATAGTTTGGACCCCTGCTTCTTCCATGCTAAACCAACAAGCTTCTTGAGAGAGCTCTATGTCAACTTGGACTAAAAGGGACATGGAAAGGAGAGATTGAAGGAGAAACAGCTTTAAGAAGAAAACCATGAAATCTGAGATCTGGAATTAAGACATCACCTTGGGCCAAGAGAGGAACCCCACCCATATTTACAGAGAAGGTGAGTTTGTCCCAGCAGTTGAAGAAGGTGGATGTTCCCACTCGATGTTTCGGGAGAGTTTTGCCACCCCTGTGTACAGAGAGGGTGGAGCACATTCTCAAGGATTAGGGCAGTTAAGGTCAGCACCCCATAGGTCTGAGAGGGGTGGACCTGTCCCCTATGGATTAGGGCAGGGCAGTTGGTCAACTCATTGCTCTGAGAGGGTTGAGCCTATATGCCAAAAGTTAGAGAGGATGTTGTCTTCACTTCACTGCACTAGGGGGGCTAAGACTCTATCCCAAAGATTGGATAAAATGTGGCAATCACCCCAACACTCTTGGAGGGTGAAGTCTGGAGCTTGGTCGACCCCAGATGCTTGATGAAGGTGGAACCAAGAAAATGGCCATTGGGCAAGCCTGTGGAAAGGGTGGGTCCCCACGAGGCCCCAGGGAGAAGAAACCATCTTCTTAAGAATGACTGTCAGACTTTGAAATTGAATGGAGGATGCCCTGTCAGTTTACTAAACTGTAGAGGACCCATGACTCATGTTTTCCTCCAAAAAATTCTTACTGTATTGAAAATGTTTATCCTTTGTCTCTTCATTTGTGTATTGGAAGCAGATAAATTGTTTTGTAAGTTTCAGAGGTCTATAGCAGACAGAATTTTGCCCCAAGACAAATTATATTTCTTTAAACTGATTGTGATGTGATTCTATACTTAGCATTGCAAGTATTTCAGTTTTTGTGGGTTTTTTTTTTTAATATTATAATGTCTTTTTGGAATTCAGAGGGTGGAGTATAGCAGTTTGATATGGTTTTTGAATTCCAAAAATAGATATTGGATTATGTTTGTAAACTGATCTGTACTTGGATGTGATTAAATTATGATTAGGGCTTTGATCGGGCCATGTCAGTAGATCATTGAGTCTCTGCCCCCTTGGTAAGCAGGGTCTCACAGATAAAACTACCTGGCAGAGCAGAGGAGTAGTTGGAGTTTTGATGCTGGAGTTTTGAGCTGGGGCCTGGGAAGTGAACACAGAGACAAAGAACACAGAGGAATAGAGACAGCTCCTTAGACATGGCAGAAACCCCATGGAGAGAGACAGAACCATTCACCTGATAGTCAACCGCTGTCCTTGTGGATAGAGTACAGCAGCTGAAGCAGCAGAGAAACGGAGCCCTGGAAAGAGAGGAACCCAAGAAGCCTGAACTCTTGGCAGCCATCGGCAACCATTTTGCCCCAACATGTAACAATAGACTTTGTTGAGGAAAGTAACTTATGCTTTATGGCCTGGTAACTGCAAGCCGCTACCCCAAATAAATACCCTTTTTAAAAGCCAACAGATTTCTGGTATTTTGCATCAACACCCCTTTGGCTGACTAATACACCTTGATTTGGAATTTCTTTTAGTCTCAAAATCATAAGCAAATAAAATACCATTGTTTAACCTGACCCGTTTCATGGTATTTATTTAAGCAGCCAGGAAACTAAAACATGTGGGTATTACAAATCATGAGATTGTGTATGTATTTACAAATCATGAGTTTGAGAGATATTAAGAAATGAGTTCCATTACAAATGTTACACAGCACCATGCGAGATATGCTAGCTCTCAGATCCTTTTTCAGGCATTCTCTTGGTTCTATTATATCTCAGGGAAGTACACCTCTAGATCCCCCTTGGCATTAGTGTCTGGATAGATTTGTCCAATGGGAAGCACTAGCAGATACTGGAAGGATAATTATTCCATCATTGTTCTGCATCAGGTGACAATCCTTCAGAGTCTAAGTCTCCAATTCAGCTATTTTCCCAGGATCAACCATCCTTTCTGGTTCTAGGTCAAATCAAGCAGCCCCTCCTCTTGTGGTTCTGTTCCCACCAGATGCCTCCAGCCTCTGGGTACTGGTTACATTACTTCCATTTGTTGAATCTCTATCTTTAGCTAGTTTCCTAGACTGTCCTCCCACTTTGGGTCCCTGGCCTTATACTGAAGTGAGCGAGGTGATCCTTATGCACACACTGGGGTGCCTGTATATTGGTGCCAATCTACATGGCAGCAATCTAAAAGACTGAACCAGGAAACCTGTCTCTAGCTCACCCTCCCAGAACTTGCCTTATAGGCAAAAGCAGTTTTCAGACAGTTAAGTCAATCAGACTGGGCCAAATGATTACTGGATTTAACACATACAATAAAGCACTGTGGAGGAAGGGAAAGTATATTTCATAGGGAGTAGAGGGAGCATAGAGATTTCTGTAAATGGGGGGGGGGGTGTTCCTAAGGCCAGGAGCACACCCTAGGACATGACAGAGGCTCAGAAACAACCCAAAAGACCCAGCACTTTTACCTTGGGCTGATCTTCTTGAAAGAAGGGCTAAACTCTGAGGGAAAACACCAGCCAAAATAGAGTGAATTTGAAAAGAATGTGAAACGTGTTTTTTGCATTGGTTTGCTTGCTTCTCTTAGCTCCTGGCACTAAAAAAATCTTGGACATAATACTAGCCAGATACAAACTTAAGGAACAGACAGCTCAGAGACTAAATCCCAGAGTTAACACAGTAAAATATTAAAATGTACAGTGTGCAATAAAAATTACAAGACTAACAAAGAAATAGGAAACGATAGCCCATACAAAGGGAAAAGATCAAACTTCAGAAACCATCAGCAAAGAAACCAGAGTTTGGATATACCAGACAAGACATTTCAAAAACAATCTTCAATATACTCAGAGATATAAAGGAAAATACAGAGGAAGAACTAAAGGATATCAAGGAAACAATGAATGAACAATAGGAGAATCTCAATAGAGAGACAGAAATTTAGAAAGGATCAAAAATATATGGAATTGAAGACCACAATGCATAGTTGATTCTTTGAAAAGATCAAATCAACAAATCTTTTGATTGATAAAGAAAAAAAGAGAGATGTCTCAAATAACTAAAATCAGAAGTGAAAGGGGGTCATTACTACTGACTCCACAGAAATAAAAAATGGTTAAAAAGAGTACACAATGAACAACTAATATTCTATTTGCTGTGTGCCAACAAATTAGGTAACCTAGACGAAATGAACATATTCCTAGAGACACACAAACAACTCTCACTGAATGAAGAAGAAATAGAAGATCTCCACAGAGCCATAACAAAGAAACTGACTCAAGAATCAAAAACCTCCCAACAAGGAAAAGCCCAGAACCAGATGATGTTACTGGTAAATTTTACCAAACATTCCAAGAATTGATACCAAATCTTGCTCAAAATCTTCCAAAAAATTGAAAAACAGGGGCCACTTCTTAACTCATTCTATGAGCCCATTGTTATCTTAATACCAAAACCAGATAAAGATATTACAAGCAAGGAAAATTTACAATCCCTTGATCCTTAAAATATAGATGTAGAAATCCTTAACAAAATACTAGCAAACCAAATCCAACAGCACATTAAAAGAATTAAATACCTTGAAGACATCATGTCAGGTGAAATAAGCCAGACACAAAAGGACAAGCATTTTATGATGTCACTTATATGAAATATTAGAATAAGCAGATGTATAGAGTCAGAAACTAGAATGCAGGTTAATAGGGTTCAGGGTGTGGGGAGGTAATGGAGAGTCAATGCCTAACTTGGCAGAGTTTGTTTGGGGTGGATGGAAATATTTTGATGATGGATGGTGATGATGGTAGCACAAAATTGTGAATGTAATTAACATCCACTTAATTTTTTTATTTGAAAATTGTTTAAAATGGGAACTTTCAGGTTGTATAAATGTTGCCAGATCAAAAATTGTTTAAAAAACATGAAATTGTAAAACACAAGTCATGGTCCCTTAAGTAAACTAGGGACTGAAGTAAGTAGTATAATTATAATAATATTGTTTCACCAATTGTAACAAAATACCACACTAATGCAAAGGGCTAATAATAGGGAAAACTGTATGTGTGAGGGGGTATATATGGTAAATTTGTACTTTCTATATGATTTTTCTATAAACCTACAATTTCCCTAATTAAAAAAAAAATCAGGTAGCACAAATAGAAAAAATAGAAAGCACAAAATTAGATGGTGATATAAACTGAAATATATCAGTAATCCAAACTGTGTTGACTCAGGACAGGCTGAGCTTCTTTACTGAAGAGAATAGTTGGGCCTTTCTCCCTCTGTTAGCAGTCCAGAAGTGAGGGTGCATGGCTCACAGGACAGCTTTGCCGTCCTCCATTCTTGGCTTCCATTGCTAGCTCCAACCTGTCTGCACAGGCTGTTACCATTTCCCAGTCTGCAAGAACAGGGAAAGGAAGAGGAGAGAAAGTAGTTTCCTTTTTGAGGTTGACCCAGTTAGGTGGAAGTTGCATGCCTTACTTTGTTCACATTCCATTTGCTACAACTCAGTGTTACTTAGGGGCAAGGAAATATTAAATCCAATGAAGGGCATGAGAAAGGGTTCTATGAGCAAAAGGAAGAATGGAAAATGGATACTGTAGGACACTTAGCACTCCCCACTACAGAATTAAATGGAAATGGACTAAACAATCTGGCTAAACCACAAAGATTTTCATACTGCATTTAAAAGGATCTAGCTGATTGCTATTTACAAAACACATAAAAT
Organism: Cabassous unicinctus; assembly: GCA_029593785.1. Classification (NCBI taxonomy): domain Eukaryota; kingdom Metazoa; phylum Chordata; class Mammalia; order Cingulata; family Chlamyphoridae; genus Cabassous; species Cabassous unicinctus. The sequence goes on from JAQZBX010005674.1 coordinate 41,668, forward strand.
TTACGATTTTCAAAAATTTGGGAGTTAGAAGAAAAATATATTCCCTGTAACACTGTTAATATCAGGCAAAGGAGACTTAAAGGCAAATGTCATTACTTAAAGATAAAGAGGATTGTTACATAACACAAAAGTTTCAATATCCCAGGAAAGGCATAACTAATATGAGGTTACATGAGCCTAATAAGAAAGTATCAGAAGCAAACATGTGCAAAACAACAAGGAGAAATTGACAGATGTCCACATTTTATTAGTAGATTTTTTATTCTACTACTTTCTAACTAGGTGATATTGGGAGGGCTATGTATAATTTATAAAGGTAAAAATAGTACAGTAAGATAAGTACTTTCTAATGTATTAAATAAGACAGCATGTATAATGTACTTAGCAAAGTATTTAGTATGCAGGAAATGCGCCATAAAAACCAAATACTGTTATTATGATGATGATGTTCCTGATGAAGGTGGCAGCATGATAAAGCACTATTAGAGAGAAGCAGTTCTAACTGCAATGTATAGTAATCAAAAAAAGAGAGGAGGTACTGGAAGTAAGCTGACCAGGAGGATATCTAGGAGGCTATTTTAAGTATATTCAAGTAGAAAATAACATTTTAGCTTCAGGCTGCTGCAATGGCCACACAAAACAAAGTTAGTGAAGGAATGCAAAAACACAAAACAAAACAAAGCTATTTGGTAGTAGAGTTTATTGCTCTATTTGCCTTGGAGGCAAACGTTGCAAGAAAGTTGAACTTCTTATTCTCTAAATTCTTCAAATTTTGTCTTTAAATTCACTTACTAGTATGAAATCCAAATTATATTTTCTGCCTGGGTAATATGTTGGAACTCATCTCATTATTTGTTATTGACTCATTACTCTGAAATCTTTTATACGGATATGAACGTGTAGAAAAATATATGCAACCAAGAAGCATGCATAGTATAAGGTAAAATAAAATTCAGTTACTAAAACTGATTTAGTTTGAAAACACTCTCCTCATTGGCTTCCCAATTATATGTGTAAAATATGCAATTATACAATGTTTCCTTTGGTAATAATATAATCTCAGTAATCTTGCAGACACCTCTGCATTTAGTTTAAATGTCTATATGATTATTGGGTTCAAAATGAGCTTAGCTGTCTTTGATATATGTTATGGGAAATTGTCTGGCTTAGGAGCCAGATTGTGTTATCAATGCCATTTAACCTCAGATTGTTTCTAAGTATTTTTGAAAAACTTTAGGCCCACACAAAACCACCCACTTCACCCTTGGGGTTTGTTAGTTAATAGCCCTACTGTTTTACAAACAGAAAGTGGTTAAACATATCTTTTTTTTTTTTTTAAGGCATATTTGGTCGCTCTAAAAGAGAACACTGAAATTGCACAATCTAAAAGAAGGAACAGTTTGTTTTACCCTTTTTATTGTCAGTTAAATGCCAGAAGACTTTTAAAGCAACAGCAACTAGTGTTAAGAAGAATAAAAATTCAAATAAAAATGTTATGGTCTTAAAATAAACTTATTACCCTTTCCCCTTCCATAGTTTTACAAAACTTTCTAAATCTTTTGGCACAAGAAACTACATATAATGTTTTTGCTCTGCAAATACCAGCAAGGCAACGTATAAAATTACAACTGTAGGAATAGAGATGTTGTAAAACTAAGCAAGAAAACAGAAAATTTTCCTACAGAGTAAACCAGTTGATATTATTTCCTCTGTAATAAAGCAAATTTCATTGTAAGAGAAAAAGGGTTGACTTGAACGTATGCCATGTTTTACCTAAATAAACCTTTTAAAAATTGTCTTGTAGATAGTTCATATTTTAAACAGAGCTATTGCTTCTTCCTTTCTGCATTTGATTTGATAGCAGAGCAATGTTTGAACCTTTTCTGTGGATTTCAACCTTGAATGCACATTGGAATCATCTGGGTCCCACCCCAGGGCATCTGATTTAATTGGTCTGGGGTGCCACCTGGATTTTTCCTCCTGGGAGTTTTCAAAGTTCTCCATGTAATTCTAATATGTAGTCATGGTTGAGAATCACTGTTTTAGATCAAGGCCTACGGGTACTTGAGTCCACTTAGATGAGAAAGAGATGTATTAGATCAGTCAAGTGCATAAAGGGGAAAGTCCACAAGGAGAAGCCTACATGTTAGTTGTTAACTTTAAGCCTTCATTCCATTGCTCTGATTTTAATGAGTTATACAACTACTCTTAACCACCTGGTGGGTGTTTCGCTTTCTTTCTTACCAGCCCCAAATTTCAACTACCAGACTTTTTTCTGTTAGTCTCCAAATGCTAACCAGTATTGGTGATTTGGCTCTTATTGTCTTGCATTTCTGTTTGTTTTCTCCCTGTGTAACCCTCTTATTTACTTTCCTGCCTCAGCAATTTTTTATTGCTTCTGTTAGGGCAAGCTGATCGGCAGAAGTGACAGATGCATGTGTAGAGGTGGTTTAAAGGAGATGGGGGGAGGGGCATTAGACAGCTGTGAAGGAGCCTTGAAGGTGGTGAGTAGGTGGGAGTGGGTAAGGGCAACATAGAGCATCAATTCTGGCCCAGGGTCAAGGACCCAGCCTGGGCTGGCACAAAGTTGCAACCTAATGCATAGTTATCACTTTCCTATGAGCCTAATGTTAAACACAGCTCTAAACATTCAACATAGCTAGGGAAATCAAACTGACTAGAGATTGAAAATACTTTTAGCTAAAACTTAATGGAATAAAGACCTGCACATATCCAGGAAAATGCCATGTAATAAGTGGACACTGTTTTAGAACAAGGAGAACTGATCTCTTTCAGTTTAGAAACTTTATTAATATAAAATAAAAGGTGCTGTTTCCTATCAGATTTAGGGAATATCATTTGTAGATTATTACTGACAATTGACTCCAAAATTAGAATAGTGATGATAAATATAATAACAATGATAATCACAATTCCTAGGGTATGACGGAATCATCTTTACCCATTCACTCACTCATTTATGCATTCAATAAATATTTATTACCTGGCTTCTAGTATTATGCACTGTTTTATGTGTTAGTTATATGATGGTAAACAAAACAGACATGGTCTTTGTCCTGAGAGAGTTTATAGACTACTGGGGAACAGGTATTAAACAAGCAAAAACCAAAACGGATATATTATTGCAAATCATGTTAAACTCAGGACAGGTACAATGAGATGGTTTACCAAAAAGCCCAGTTTTGATTTGAGTATTTTCAAAATGCTCTTTAAGGAAAAATTCTCCTTAAAGAAATGACCTTTAAGCTGAGTCTTGAATGATGAGTAGGACTAATTTGGGTTAGGAGATGGAGGGAGTTGATTTTATGCAGAAATAAAAATGTGCTGGGTGCAATGCGATAAAAACTTTTTATAAAGATGTATTCTCTCTCACACACTCACTCATACATACACGCTGTACCCACTCTCACACATTGAAACTTGTAGGGGAGCCAGAAAGTCACACTGATGTTTGGCCCCCTTCTAGACTCTGTGAATGGGTAAACAATTTAGAATGTCAAGGATCACAACTTTCAAAAACAAGAGTAGTGAAACGTTGAGTGTCTAGGCAAATAATTCTGGACTTTAATCTTGCTGATCTCATGAATTCATTTCCCAACATTTGCTTGGATTATCTCCTTGTGCTTGTATAATCTTGCCTGCACCAAAATTTGCAAAGCTTAGACGTTCCAGTATTCTTCAAAGAGGCAGTATGACAAAGTGGGGAATGGAGAAGACTCAGCTGAGAGGGCTGTTTCTAAAGACAGGACTTTATAGAAATAGATTTCTGCTTCAATGGGGAAATCCATTGTTCTTACTTGAGAAAGTGCCAAGACTTGAACAAAATATTTATATTGTGATTCTGAATAGCTGTTTGGGGAAGAGACAGGCTACTAATGATTTAGAAAACGAAGTTGGCTCTTTCTCTACGAATAGCCTTATTGTTTTCTTTTTAAATGACAAATAGAAGAAATGTCTCTCTTTAGTCATTGAGCCACTTTGTTTCAGTTTTTTTTTCTGAAGTATTTTGAAAATCGTGTGTGTATTCCCCTAATAATTTTGAGCTGTGCTGTTTCCCACAATGTAAAGTTCCTGTCATCCTAAGACTACTAGAATCTATTGTTTGAATATGAATAATAGTGCCTCCTTGACCAAGAGAAAGGATGTGAGGTATCACTGTGGTGGCTTAGAGTCAAGCCTAACTACATGCTCCTTGGGTCACTTCATCTACTTTGTATACTTTTATTAATGGTGTTAAAGTATGCCATTTTAATAGATGTAGTCTTTGTCCAAATGCTTCCTGATTCGGATCCCAAATCTTCAATTAATTCATCAGTTTTGAATATCTCCCTCTACCCCAACCCCATTCTTCTTTTCTTTCTTTCTACAAGCCTTTTCTGTTGAATTTATCCATGAGTTTCATTTTGTAATATTATTCATGTCTCATCCTAGATCATTTCTGATTGAGACTATTGGAATTATTTCAAAATATGCCAGAGTTTCTACTTTTGTTGAGTCAATCTCAGGGTTGATTTAGAGTCCCCATTTTAACCCCAGAACAGGCACAGTTTCCAAGACTTCCTTTGCATTTTTTGATCTCACAGACCCAGTACTTTCCGGTCCCAGAACTTAAAACACCAAGAACTCAAGTAGCAGACCTGCTCACTCTGCACTTGAGAGTTAGAGTCCCTGGGCCAGTCCTCATGGAACCGAACGTGAGAGCCTGTAGAGGCTTGTATAGAACAGTGCTAAACTCTCATTGTTTGGTGCAGGAAAGTCTTAGAGTTCATGTGCACACATTAAAGAATATACAGAGTCAGTGGTTAAGTGAACACACCAGAAAAATAATCAAGAAGATAATTATATTTAAATGCCTTCCCAGTCTGTGTGGTCCCTGGACCAGCTGCATTGGCATTATTTGGGAGCTTGTGAGAATGCAGACTCTCAGTCCCACCCTAGGCTAAATCAAACCATTTTAACAAGAGTTCCAGGCAATTCATATGCACAATAGTTTGAGACCCACTGATTCAACACATACTGAGAAATCTTTATTTCTTTCCTAATACCTAGTGCTAAGCAAAGTGATTTTCACTGATAGTGGTCCTAGCTGGGGAAAACCTGGGTTTTATGTCCATCTTCCTCAAAGGAGCATATGCATTCCTCTTTGATACTTTGTTATACTACAGATAGCTTCTGCAGTGTCCAGTGGTGAATGGGACAGGACAGTGATCCCTCCTAAACCCTGAGGGGGAAGCGCCCCTATAGTGAGCCACAGTCATTGGGAGTGGGTTTTATCCCCCAGGTGCATTGGGGGAGATTTAAATTTGAGAACTAAGAGAATGAAAACTTCTGGAGATTGTGAAGGAAAAGGTGGCAACTGGAAGTTATTTTGGAGGATGGGATGGTTCCAGAAAGGTAAGCTCTAGAGTTGGGAGTCTATTTGTTCAGCCAGAAGGCTTCTGAGAGGCAGGTCTCTTTTTTACAGCCAAGTATTGCTGCCAGTACTTATTGGTTCTTTCCATCCTCCCTGTCTGGAGCGGGGATGCAAACAGGGTCCTTTCTTTTTATGGCATATGAGTTATCAGAAGGTAGTGGCAGTGTTTACAGTTTCGAGAAGCTTCTTCTTAATATGAAACCCAATGCCTTAAATGGTATTTAGATATATGTGTATGTAATTGAGAGTGTGTATGCACATTTTACTTAAAAAACCCAAACAAATGAGCAGTAAAGAATTTTTAAAATGAGACATTTTATTTGAAAGGGTTATCACCTGATTACAGAACAACAGTGGCTAAGAACTACAGAACAGTGTTTGTTTTTGTTTCAGAGCATATGCTTGCCGCTGTCATGATTAAGCACTTCAGTAGCATAAAGGGTCTGCTGCCTGCACCCTCCCATCAGCTGTTTTTTATCTATTTTCTTTTTCCTCGGGACTTGGATGAAATTGGAAGGCAGAATGAAGTCTGTGAATTCTTTTATCACATTATCATTTTCCTGAGCAATCTTTACTTCTGGGTTAAGAAATAGCATGTCCTTTTCCCTAACATTTTTAAATACCTAAACTTTCATTTTTAATTAGAAAAATTATACACACACACATGTACACTATGGAAAAAGGTCTGAAGGGGGAAAGAAGGGTATTTTCCTTCGTTGTCTAATACCCGTCTCCGCTGGCCAGAAAGATTCCAGGTCATACTCTATCATGCTGCTCTTCTCTAAGGCTACTGAGCATAGTTGTTATTGCTGAGGAGAAGAAACTTGAAAGGGAATCTATTTGTGGCCTAGAAAACATCTTTCATGGAAAGGCACCTAGGTGAAGGATAAAAATGAGACACTGCCTTCAGTAACTGCACATTTTCTGTTGGAAAATAGCTTTATTTTCATTCAAGAAGGATTACAGCCTTGTGGTTATAAGAGCCTAGAAACTCATACCATATGTTTTCTTCCTGGCATTCTCACTAAGTTATCTGAACAACTCACTTTCCTTGAGCCATCTGTAAAATGGTGGAAAAAGTATCCCTCGCGGACACATGTTATACCTTCGTTAAATAATTTTCCTTCTCACTTTTCTCTCAGTGTAAGCTCTTTGATACCAGCAGCTGCACCACTGCAATAATGCAGTGACTTGCATAGTATTCCATATCCAGATGGGATGGAATAAATATGTTTGATCTACTCACTCTCTGACCATCCCCTGGAGGTCCAAGTCCTCAGGTACCTTGAAAATTAATCCAAGAGACAGCACTACTTCCATCCACTCATTTCTAGCAAAGACAGGGAGCAAGAGTCCAACGTGGCAGCCCTGTGAACAATCTGGCATCTGATAAAATGCAGAGGTACTGCTTCCTGTGTGAAGTAATTTGAGAAAGATTATAGGTTTTATAATCTTCAGAATAGAGTTACCATAGATATTCATAGTTTTATTTACATATGACTATCCCTTAGAGTACTTTACAAAAGGTAGACAAAAGTAAACATTAAAGCAGGAAAACATAAGCAATGAAAGGACAATATTTATGGATCCTTTTACATCTTAATATTATTCATGGGTAAACACTAAATGTGGGCATGCCTTAGGCTGGTTTCACTGAACTATACATGAGAACAGTTTTCAGGTAAAATAGCAGAGCATGATAATTTTTACTAAGAATATAACACTTTATTATCCAATATTCCCATTAATTTCAAAGCTCTGATGATTATTTCACGTGTTGGTAGCTTGCAGTAATATAGTAGAACTAATTTTTTTCCCTAATCCCTTTGGTGAATTGGCTGTCATTATTTGTATTACTAGATTGAATAATGGAGCATGGCTAAAAATACTGGCCCACAGTCAATAAGAGGCAATAGTGTCTCATCAAAAGTCCATGGGCTTTGGAGTGAGAAAGATCTATGTTCAAGTTCAAATTCTGCCATTAACTATTTGCATAAACTTTTATATATCATTTATCTTGTGTGATCCCTTGTCCATGAATATGGGTAGTTGTGAGGTTTAGTAAGATAGTGTAAGTAAAAATACTGGGTAATAAATAGAAAACTATAATCAAATGGTGACTAATGCAAAGCATTAATTTCTAAAGAGCACAGAAAATTGGGGCTTATGAGCAAGGCAAGCACACTGCCTCACACCACCTGAGACAATAGATCAACCATGGTTCGTACCATCTCTATCATTTTGGCAGACTGTTCTACAAAACAGAAGTTTCTTATATATGGGGACATCTATAATATTTTCTTGGGTTCAGTGTTAATACTATTCAGAGTCTTGACTGCACCAAGGACCCCCTGAATATCCCTGTTTCTCAGCTGTGATGTTCATCTACAGCTTCTCAGCATTCTCCTCTCCACTTTTACAGACAGCCCTGGAGCGCTCAGAGTTGCTTTCACACCTGGAAGTCTTCTCTATATCTGAAGGACCAGTTTAGTCAGCTGCAGCAGGAACTGACCTCTGCAATGTTGCCAGAAGGAGGATCTGTGGGGAGAGGGGATTGGGACAGAGGTGGAGGGAGGCAGAGGGCTTATGTGTTCATTCCCTTCTATCCACATTTCATGCAGCTCATGGAAAATAAACTCAGAGCACCTAGTAAAAAAACCCAAACCAAAACAAAACATCTGTCCTATTCCATCCATCCTGAATGGCCTCAGAATTTGTGGCAGCAGCTCGCAGCAGGTTACAGTCACTGGAAATGAAGCCCCTTTAAGAAATCACCACTAAATCTAAAGAGCGATCTTGGTAGCAAAAAATTCTCATTTCTGAGTTAGGTAGCTGACATCCTCTGAGACTATTTCAGTGAGAACATGTAGTAAAGATCTCAGGACATGGCATCGTCCTAGGAAAGAAAAACCTCCAACGCCAAGTTATTACTAAAATACTATCTTAGTTTGCACAGCTTCTCTGAGATTCCATTTTCTCACCTGAAAACCAGAGATAATAACACCTGCCAGAAGATTTTCAGAAAGAAAAAATGAGACCACATATGCTAATTGTCTAGCTCAACGGTGGGGATGTAATGGATGCTTGATTTTCTTTCTTGCCTTGGCTAAAATTATTCTTACACAGTCTTTCATTTCCCCTCTTTCAAAGCTCCCAACATTCGTCCCATCCTTGTTACTAAATTTAAGAATACCCCCCATAGTCCTTGAGGATCTTGAACCCTTGTTTAGTTTTCCTCCAATATTTCATGCCATTCTCCAGCGATAAGCATATAAATTACCCTTCCAACACCCTAAATTCAAGGTTTATTGGTTTCCTCCACTCCCACAATCTTAACCTTTGCCCCACTTCCAGGATCCACTCAGCTGGCATGCCCTACACCTTTTCATTACCAGGAATTACTCTACCTCAGAAATTCCCCTTTTTGATGACATGCTCCTGTTCTTACACCTTTCCAACTTCCTCATACCCTCTAAGCATGTCATTTCACTTCACTGTACTGTCTGATTTTTTTTATAATTCCATATTTTCCTATTCTATTAGCCCCGCCTTGTCTGACTTCTCTTTTTGTCCACCCCAGTCACAAAGACTTTAATTAAAAATTTACTTGTACTACTTCCATCAATATTTTTACCTGAATCATTCAACAAATATTTACTGAATGATAATACTCTTCAAAATTATCTTTTTCTACTTTCTTCTCTTGCACCTTTATATCTGCTTTTATATTTTCCTCTCCTTAGCTTAGTCATTCCTTATATACTCATATTTCATGAACTCTAAGATGATAGCAATAATAAAATGTCCCATTGCATTATACAGCACTATAGAATGAAAAAAAATGATGCCAATAAAATCAGAGCTGCTACAATGTGAAAAATAATACATCTTCTAATATGCAAAGTAATGGTATTTGTTAAATGAGTGCCAAGGAACTTCCTAATCTTTCTTTCCTTTAGTTATAAAATTTTTTGAAAGAGACTGAGCACTCAATTCCGGCCCTCTTACTTCCCAGATAGTTCTCGTCCCACTGCAATTTGGCTCTCTTCTCTAGTAAAACTACTTTCTTAAAAAAATCATGTGTGGCAGTTTAAAACTTTTGTGGACCCCAGAAAATTTATGCTTTAGGTCTAGTCCTTTCCTGTGCATATAAACCTATTGTAGGCAGGCATTTAAATAAATTACTTCAGTTAAGGGCTTTCGATTGTATTGCATAGCCCAGTGTTTATCTTTTTTTTTTTTTTACTTTATTTTATTTTTTTATTTCTCCCCTCACCCCACCTTTGTTTTCACTGTCTGCTCTCTGTGTATGTTCTTTGTGTGCTCTCTGTGTCTGCTAGTCTTCTTTTTAGGAGGCACCGGGAACTGAACCCAGGATCTCCTATGTGGGAGGGAGACTCCAATCTCTTGAGCCACCTCTACTTCCTGCTTTTTGTGTCTCTCATTGTGTTTCCCTGTGTCTCCTCGTTGCATCATCTTGTTGTGTCATCTTGCCACACCAGCCCACTGCTTCAGCCTATCGCATCAGCTAGCTGTCTTACTCTTCTTTAGGAAACACCAGGAACTGAACCCAGGACCTCCCATGTGGTAGTCTGGTGCCCAACTGCTTGATCCACATCTGCTTCCCATCAGCATTTGTCTTAATCCTCTCACAGGAGTCCTTTATAAATGGAGGAATAAAAAGCTCCAGATACAGAAAAATAATGTTGACACAGAGAGGAACACAGAAGCTTAGAGAGAAGTCCCCCAGAGCCAGAAGCTGAAATCAATGGTACACAGAAGCTGAGAGAAAGCCACTTTAGCCAGAAGCTGAAAGCAATGACACCCCAGAAGAGAGAGGAGAGACAAGCGGATGCCACCTGCAGCTCTGGGAGAAAGGATCTCTGATGATGCCTTGATTTGGACACTTTCACAGCCTCAGAGTTGCAAGCTCATAAATTAATAAATCCCCATTGTAAAAGCCAACTCATTTCTGGTATATTGCCTTGGCAATATTTAGCAAACTAAAACATCATGACTGTTTTTATAGTCGCCAAATCCAAAGACAATGTCTAGGCCATATCTCACAATGCCTCTGCAGAGAGTGATATTGCTGGCCATCTTTCTTTCTTAACACTCTCTCTTTAAGTCTAAGACTCTACAGTCTTCCAGATTTTCATAACACTTATAATTACTTTTTCTAGTTTTCTCAAACTATTTTTCTTGTATTTGTTTAAAATAACTGTTTTGGTTCTTCATGGTTCTATCTGATACATTTGCAACCTGCAATTCTTCTCCATCTATACAAAACAACTCCAATCAGTCTTTTGTTCCCCAGCTCTTAAGGTAGCCCTTTATTGTCCATGTTGCCAAATCCAAAGATCGGTTCTCAATCTTCATTTTAGGTCATCTGTCATTGGCATTTGGCACAGATCATTAATTCTTCTTTGTTGAGACACTTTCATTGTTGTCCAAGAAGCTTACTTTCCTAGTGTTCCTCATGTTACAATGCTTTCTCCTTCTCCATATCCCTAATTCCTTCCTATCTCCCAGTCATCCCAGGGCTCAGTCCTTGGGACTCACTGTCTTGGAGATCTCATCATATCCATTTATTTTCAGTATTGCCCACCTTTCATCTAAAGATGCCTAAATTTTTATATTTAGTCCAGAGCTTTTTCCTTGAACTTTTCTTAATGCCCTCAGATGCCAAGAAGGCTACTTCTCCAGACTTGAATATCTCAATGCCTACTTGACATTGCCCATTGATTATCTAATAGATATCTCAAACATATGATGTTCAGAGCTACATTCCTGATTTTTCCCCAAACCTGTTCCTTTTACAGTTTTCTTCATCTCAGGAAATGGCAACTCTTTTTTTCCTTTCCCTCAGAACAAAAAAACACGGAATTATCCTTGATTCTTTTTTTCACACACCCCATGTTCTATCTCTCCTAATGGTTTAAGCCATTAAAATATATCCAGAATCCAATCACAGATCACCATCCTGTTTATTGCAATACCACATGAATTACTGTAATAGCATCCTAATGGCCTTCTTGCTTTTGTTCCCACTCACACTGCTCTACCACCAACTTATTCTCAACTTAGCAGCCCAGATAAGCCCTTTTAAAAGCAGAAGTTATATTATGTCCCTATGCTTTAATGGCTTCAGTTGCTTCCCATTGCACTCAAAGGGAAATCCCAGGGTCCTACATAGACCTCTCTGACTTTGTCTCCAACTGAACACCCCCCCCCCACTCCTCTCCAGGCCCACTGATCTTCTTGATGCCCTCAGATGCCAAGAAAGCTATCACTCCTGGACTTTTTCTGGTACCATTCTTTCTGCCAAGGGTACTCTTCATCCTGATTTCCTCTTGCTCATTCTCTCACTTACTTTTTGTTTCTCTGTAAACATCACATTGTCATATTCCCTGACCATGCTGTATAAAATAATCACTCCCTTTCCTAGGATCCTCTTTCCTGATTTTATTATTTTCTATCACAAATATTGCCATCTAACATGCCATATGTTTACTTTTTCAGTGTCTCTCTTTCCATTTAGATTTTAAGCTGCTTAAGGGCTGTGCTTTTACCTATTTTGTTCATTGTTATACCTCGGGCACCTAGAATGGTATCTGACCCATGCTTGATGTTCAATAAATATTTCCTAAAAGGATGAATAAATCCATCTTATTTGTCTGCAAAGTCCCTTGTTTCCTAAAAAAAAATCCTCCATTCACTTGTCCTCACCTCCTCTTAAATCTGTCTTTCTAACTTAATCTCTCTTCTAAATCCGATATTGCAAACATCTCAAACCCAATCTGAAACCTGGAATCTGTGTTTTCAAACTGAAATCATAATAATTTTGTATCAAATCTGCTCTTCTTTTTTTTCTTTGCTTGGCTAGCAGACTCACCCTTTACATTGTATTTTCTTTATATTGTCGCTTAAAATTCCTACAATAAGATAGAAATGGTAATTCTCATTATAATAGATGCATGTTCTTTAATTTGGGGTTACTAGTCAACAGTGAAATTTCAAATGTTAAACCCAAGAATTTGAAACATTTCCTGTACTTACTTGAAGCCATATAGTTTTATGTCATTGTGGCTTTGGTCATGGTGTTGCTAATTGAGATACCTGCTTCCTATTTCCACTTGGAGAAATATGGGTAATTATCCAAGATCAGGTACAACTTTTACCTACTCTGTGAATTCCAAATGTCTAAAAGAAGTACAAATACCCCGAATAACCTTGAGATTTATATGATATTGATGGTGATGTTTACCTTAAATTTTGTGTAGGCCTCTGGCATAGAATTTCATCATATTTATCTCCATAGCCTCAAGGTCTGGCACAGTGTGTAGTAACTCTTCAGCATATCTTTGGAAGCAGTATAAAGCAGTGGTTAAGCTTGCCATCTCCAGAATCTGAGTGGCTTGAAGCAAATACTGGATCTTCTATTTTTGAGTCGTATGATTTAAGGGATGTTACTTAATCAGCCTTTGTCTTAATTTCCTCCACTGTAAAATAAGGATTGTAATATTTCCTACTTCATAGGGTTGTTGTGAGGTATAAATCAATAAATAAACATAAGTATGCAGAAGAGTGCCTAAAACATAGTGAGCACTCAGTAAATGTTCATTGCAATCATTACGCATGAGCAAACCAAGATTTGGCACAATTGCTTTAATTAGTTTAAGAGATATTGTGCTGTAGGTGAGACATCATGGCTTTTGAAGTATCTGCTACTCATTCCTATGTAGAGCAGTAAATGACCTAGGTTTTACCATTAGTCTCTATGATTCTTTAGGGCATACCTTTTTTAGAGTTGGATGCTTAGTGTTCAGCACAAAAGCCTGCACACAGAAGGAATTGATAAAAACTGTCAAATGAATGAATGAATGAACAAATCTGAATTCCTAGTTTGTGTTTTTAAAATGGGTATAATTATTCCTCTTTTCTGTAGTTGTGATGATTAAAAATAATATTATAAAGTGGCTATCACTAAACTGATACACCTTTGGTCAATGACAGCTGTCATAATTTTTATTTATTTTAATGTAACAACTATCACTTCCTTTCATTATTTTGTTCTTATTTTAAACTTTCATCATCTTTGCCTTTCAATGATAGCTGCCTCAAATCATTTTTTTAAAAGATTTATTTAATTATTTTTAAAATTTACTCCCACCCCCGCCCCCTGCCCCATTGTTCTCTTTGTCTGCTCATTGTTTGCTCATTGTTTGCTCACCTTCTCCAGGAGGCACCAGTAACTGAACCCGGGACCTCCCACATGGCAGGGGAATGCCCAACAGCCTGAGCCAAACCTGCTCCCCATGGGCTGCGGCATCTGCTGGCCTGTGTCATCTGCTCATTGCAGCAGGGTGCAGCGTCTAGCTCTCGTTGCAGCGGGTGTCTAGCTCTTGTTGCGGCAGGCATCTAGCTCTCATTGCAAGGGCTGCAGGCGTCTGCTTGTCTTCTTTAGGAGGCACCGGAATCAAACCTGGGACCTCTCATGTGGTAGGTGGATGCCCAACTGCTAAAGCCACATC
>JAQZBX010005675.1:0-43022 GCA_029593785.1 Cabassous unicinctus
CACATTTAATTTTGAAGTAACTTATAGCCTACAGTGATCTATAAATAAGGCATCTAACACAGGGAATAAATAAAAATGCATCAAAGATTCTATACTATTTTAGTAGTTTGAATTGGTGAGTTAATATGAGAAAAGAATTTTTTTGTTTTCTGTTTTTTTTTTTTGGTAAATGTTCGTAATGCATTGTAATGTATTCTAAGCAATCATATCTCTTTATATTAGTTTAAAATAGCAAGAATTCACCTTATAAGTACCACTCAAGAAGGTGGTTAGAAAAAGGATCCATAAATATAGGAGTTCCAGAGCTTTAATAATATGAAAAACCTGTAGCTTTTATGCCCAAGGAAAATTATTAATGAAACATTGCTCCTTCTTTTTCTCTTAAAAATTTTCTTGTATATTTTGGAGGAAAACTGAGTAAATTATATTTGTATATTTGTAAATCCTTTCTGCTATTGAAAGAAGAGGGATAACTTTTACTTTTTGATGAGATTTCCCTCAATCAACTTGCCCAGAGCCATCTTCATTGTCCTGTTTCTTAGACTGTAAATGATAGGATTCAAGGTTTGGGGTACCACAGTGTAGAAAACAGAAATTACAACGTCAGAAATAGAAGGGTACATTGAAGTTGGCTTTAGGTGAGCAATAAAGCCAGTAGAGAGGAATAATACAACCACCACCAGGTGTGGAAGGCAAGTGGAGTAGGCTTCTTACTGGCCATCCATTGATGGAATCTTCTTGACAGTGGAGAAGATGTAGATGTATGAAACGGTGATGAAAACAAAGCAACAGAAATCCAATACCACACTGGTAAGAATAGGCACAATTTCTCTCATTAAATTTTGTGAACAAGAAATAGCTAATAACTGGGGGATGTTTCAGAAGAACTGATGGATCACATTGGATCTACAGAAGGATAAGGAGAAGGTACCAGCTGTGTGCATCACAGCAGTCAGACCCCCACCCAGCCAAGCCACATCTGCCATGTGCATGCACATACGGATGTTCATGATGACTTCATAGTGCAAGGAATAGCAGAGAGCAGCATAGTGGCCCAAAGACATAGCTGTGAGAAGGAACAGCTCTGCAACTGCCAATAAAACAAACAAAAAGACCTGGAATACACAGCCAAGGAATGAGATGGAGTTGTTGTTGGTCAAGGAGTTGACAATGGCTTTGCGGACGGTTGTTGAAATGAGGAAAAGATCCAAGATGGGATAAATTCTTCAGGAAGAAGTACATGAGTGTGTGGAGGAGCTGGTCCAAAGTTGTGAACAAGATAATGAGGACATTCCCCATCAAGGCCCACAAGTAAATAAATGAGAAGAGCACTGAATGTAAAATGTACATATTTTGATTGGCAGAAAATCCCATGAGGATAAATTCAGTCACAGCTGTTTTATTTCTCATTATGGCAGGAATAGTGTGATAAAAATAAATAAATAAAAAGACAGAAGAATAGAACATCAACAAAATCAAGTCTCTCAATTGGTAATGTCAGAATTGAATTAATAAAATATTGCCTCCATCTAGATCCTCTTTACTGTATTGGTTATCAATCATTTTTGATTCCTTTAGTTTTATGTAACCAACTTAATTTTAGTTCACATATATCTGAAATTATATTTTTCAAATATAGTCCATGAAAGATGCTATGTGATTGAAAAATTTTTACTGAATTTTACAAAATCCTCCCAATACTCTAGTTAAATCAAAGTTGACCAACTAACAACAGCTAAATTTTGCCCTAAGATTACCATCCCTTTAGTCATTCCAATGACGAATACAACCTCAGTTTCTACAGGGCTTCTGAGAGTTTGAGAAATAAATGCTTCTGAAAAAAAAAGATTATTATGTTATTGAAATTCCTCATCTATGTTATAAAAACTTTAGCCTACTTGTCTATAGAGAACATTCAGTTTAGCACTGCTCACAAATTTCAAAATTTTAATAAGAAATTTGCTAATGGTTGTTTTTTACCTACTTCATCATACCCAAGTTATTTATCATTTGTGGTCTTAAACTAAGAGTTCCATTGGAAACCTAACCTGGTTACTCCAGGTATCAAATATATGAGCTGAGATTTTTGGCCACATATTCACGAAATTATTTACTTTTTAAATTTCCTCTCCTTGGGATTCCTCACATCTAATAAGTTAATAATTATGTTTTTCCCTCAAGCTCTTTCTTTTTATTAACTCTTGAATTGCTAAAATTAACCCACATCTGAAATATTTCAAATATTTTATGTCAATTTAAGTGCCAGCCACATTGCCACTTCTACCTGCTCATGATCCTCCCATTAGATTAATACAAATTATGCAGGAGGGAAGAAAGGATGACAGAGTTGGAGCTAAATTCACATGGTGTCAGAGTGAAGAAATGATGCAGTTGATGATTCCTTAAGCAGTGATGGGTTGATGCCTTCTATTTGTACAGATTTCATTCTTTAATATTTCATATTTAACTTTAATATTTAAATATTTAAGAATGTACTTTACAGCTCAACCTTGCACACTCCAATCTAACTCCTTCTTTTAAAGATTTTGCTTATCCTCTGCCTATGGTGGTGGATAGTGAAAACGTCACAAAGTAAATGTTGGTCATTGGATATGGAATAGCTGTGAAATTAAATAATTTATCACATAATATCCCTAATTTACTATCATTCAATATATTAAAGGGAAAGTATCACTATATGATACTAGATGTAAAAAATAAGAAATGGAATGTGCTCCTGTCAAATATGTAAACATTTTCTGAATGATTTACAAATGCATATAATGAGAAATTTGATTCAATCTCTATGCTGCTGTTCTTGTCAAAAATACTGTGAATTGTTCATTAAAAATCACTCACTGCCCCTGCGTGTTTGAGTAAAAGAAAAAATGATCATAGCCATAAATAGACATATCTCTAAATTATCAATTCTTATTGGTTTCTTTTAGAGGGAAATAAAATAGGAAACTTTACCTCAGCAAAGGGTTCTTGATAATTTTTTATTCAATTACCAACCAATAATATTTTAGGGCTGAAAATTAGTATGTTTTTATAAACACAGCATCATGATTTTTAATTTTCTTCCTTTATTATTTATTATTTCTCATAGTTAATTTTATGAGAGTTAATCAAATGAAATTAACTCTATTTTCATTTAACATTGATTATGATTTCAACTTATTGCACTAAATGGGTCATACCTTACTTCTTATTTGCACTTCTGAACAAAGATATTATAAATATGGCCAGAATGTTAAAAATCATAACCATTTTTGTTACACTGAATAATTAGAAGACAAGACAAAAAGATCATGCTATAATATGATCTCTCTATATTCTATTATTTTTCATTATTTGGTAAATAAAAATTTTTAGCCACTATTTTATTTCTCGGTTTACTTTTAAATTTAAAACAAGTATTCTTCTAAAAATAATTACTTACTATTATCCCTCCTATCCTTGTTCAGGAAGGTTTCAGCTGCCTTCTGAGATTCAGGACTAGTGAAATTCCAGCTGACCACAAAGACAAAATTAAAGGCAGATTTTGAGAAGCAGTTTTGGTGTTGTAAACTTTAATTTTGGTAGAAATCATAGAATGTGTTTATTTCTCTGAAAATTCGTATGATGCCCACATAATCTGGCTTCATCACTATCGATCTTGGCAGACAGAGGGAGATGATGAGCTAAACAATTTTGCATCTGTTGCTGCTCTCCCATGGGCTTGCACATTGCCCAAAATTACAATTTATCCAACTGTTTAACCCCAAAGGGAAAATAGGCTACCATTGTCTCCATTGACTTTCTTAATTAGTACCAGCTAATAATAAAATCTTATTGAGTAATTAGTGGATCAGTATGTCATACTTGTTTTTCTGTCAGTAATGTTTTTCTGACATTAATAGTCAGAGCTATAATTCATTCTAGCTTCTGATTACTCATTCATCATTACTTGAGTAGCTCTCCATTAGCATTGCATCAGTAAAATCAATGCAGCAAGTCAAACTCCACATGCAAATGGGAATGCCATTGTCTCTCACCAACCAGATTTGCTTTGCAGGGAGGCAAAGTTATGTGATGAGCAGATGAAGGAGTCTACTTCGTGAAAATGTGACTGGCCCAAGTTTCATAAATACCCCATCCCAGAGCGAGGACAGCTCCAGGTGATCAGCAGAGGGCAGTGCAAGCCCCAAAGGAGCCAGTAAGGCAGAAGCAAGGAGGTGTTGAGTGAGAGAGGAAATAAGGGAAGAGGGTAGCATCATTGGACACTGTTGTCCTTGGAAAGTATTTTTAATTTGTACTATGTGTGAGAGGAAAAGCTTGGGTTGTTTAAGTAGAGGAGTGATATGATCCAACTTTGAACTTGAACACTCTGACAAAAATTGGCTGTCAAAAGAGCTGACTGGAATGGAGAACAGAAAGCTTTTGCACTACTTCTGTTTAAGGGTTGTGGAGTTGATAGGCTGGGAAAAGCATGACAGTGGTACAAGTGGGAGAGTAATACCGTTTCTGTGTATACTTTTTATTGTGAATCTTAAAATATTTGTTTTTGACTTAGAAATACCTCATTTTATTTATTTTTATCCTTCCCATATGATCATGTGTTGAACTCTTTGCTCAGATTATTATTTTTGAGCTCTAATTTTTCATAGAGATTAGTTTTAACTCTACAATTCTATAACCACCATAATAATATTACAGTTTGGAGTGCCCAAACAATCAACAAGGAAACACACATTCCAGATATGTGAGAATTCAACCTTCTCATTGATTGTTGCTTTGATTGTATGAAGAAAATAAATAGGAACTTGATTTTCCTAAGAGTTTGTTTATTTGTCCACACTGAAACCCCCAGTCTAATTACATGTAGGACAGGCTTCTCCACAAAATTCACCATTATTTCTATTTTCTTTTTTTTCTTCATGTTTCTGGATGAATTTAGAGGAGTCTCTCTAATAATAGTGTTCTGGAATTTTACAGATATATACCAAAATGTAACTTTTTTGTTTTCTGTTTTTAATTTTTGGCTTTTTCCGCCCTCTAAATCTTTTTTTTTTTAAATTCATTTCCTTTATTCTGAAGAATGATCTTATTTTATTTTTAAAATGTCCCTCGTTTCCTATCCCTTTCCTTTTTCCAGAATTTTATTAAATAGATTTCTTTCATTGATGTTATTTTTTCAAACTTTTCTCTCCAATTTACAATTTCTCTATTAAATAGCTTATTACTTAGAAATGTGCCTCAACTCTTCTTCCATCATTTATATGACATAATTTTATTTATGATACAGAGTTTGCACATATTAAGAGCTCTCTCTAATTATCAGAAGTGATTTTTTACCATTACTCATTGGAAGGTTTCACCTCATTTTAGTTTTTTTCCAAGAAATCTTTTGCTATAGACTTTTAGTTTTCCTTCTATAATCTGCAAGGTTTATTTCCTCTGGAGTTTTTTGTTGTGTTACTATTATTTTTCTTTTGGTCCCTGTCTTTAAATTAGAGACTTTCACAGGCACATGATATTTCTAGTGTGTAAATTCTTAAATTAGAGGAGGAAGTTTATTGGAAGTTCAAGGTGCATGGATTTGGCTTCTTAACAGCTGAAATTCATTGGTCAGATTTTAAGGGCTCTTAAATAACTATTACAAGGAGTGATAAATATAATATCTGTATTCACTTAATATCCTTTTAAATTATATCTCTCACACCCACCTTCCACTTTCCAGTGTTTATCATTTCCAGGTTTATGCTTCAAACTCGACAGCATCTACATTTGCTACTGCCAGGAAAATAGTAGTTTTGCCACTCATTTTTTCATTTTTTAAAAAGCAGTTTTATTCACACACCATTCAATCCATTCAATGTGTGCAATCAATGGCTCTCAGTAAAATCACAGAGATGTGCATTCAGAACCACAATCAATTTGAGAACATTCTTATTCTTTCACAAAAAAATCTCATACCCCTTATACTGCCCTATTATTGACACTTAGCATTGTTATGGTAACTTTGTTGAAATTGATGAAAGAATATTGCTGTTAACTATAGTCCATAGTTTGTATTTGTTGCATTTTCCCCATAAACCACCCTATTATTAACACCTTGTAATCATGGCATACATTTTTTCAAGTTCATTTAAGAACATTCATATATTTGTATTATTAACCATAGTCATTACTATGTTATAAAGTCCCATGTTTCATCCTCTAGCTTTCTTTATAGTGACATACATTGCCCTAAAATTTCCCTTTTAATCAAATCATCCTGTCACTCACAGCTGTTAATTACACTTACAATAATGTGCTACCATCACTTCTATCCATTTCCAGATATTTACAATCAAGTTTATTAAATTTTTGTGCAAATGAAACACCAGTTCCCCATTATCTATCTTCATTACATGTCCTGATAACCTATATTCTAGATTTTCAAAACAAAATTTTTATTTAAAAAAAAAAAAAACTTAGATTACAAAAATGTTACATAAAAAAGGAGATTCCCATATGCCCTGATCCCTGCAACTCCCACATTTTCCCACATTAACAACATCCTTCATTAGTGTGGTACATTCATTACAATTGATGAACACATTTTGGAGCATTGCTACTAAGCATGGGTTAAGTTTATGCTGTATTTTGACTCTCTGTCACACAATTTTGTAGGTAATGGGAAGATATATAATGGTCTGTATCTGTCTTTGCAATGTCACTCAGGACAATTTCCAAGTCCTGAAAATGTCCCTGTACTACACCTTTTTTCCTTCTCCCTGCCCTCAGAACCTCCAGTGGCCACTGCCTCTGCATCAATGATATAAGTTCTTCAATTGCCAGAATCACAATAAGTCTATAGTAGAATATCATTAAGTCTAGTTTGGTCCATATTTCATTCCGCAATCCTGAAGATTCTGGAATGGTGATGCCCACTCCACCTCTAATTAAGAGGAGGCTTCGATCCCATAGGGCATTTGGATGGGACTCTTCTTGTTTGCAGTTATATATTATCACAGGTGTGTGGGATGGTCATTGTCTATCATCATCTCCTTGTTAGTTTCCCTGTGTGAGTCCAGTGAACTGGAGAGTAGGTGTTGCAACTCCATTGAGATTCAGGGCCCAGGTGGTACATGAATAACCCAAAGATTTATGTGTCTTGGAAGTGCACCTATCAAGTCTAGTACTAATTATAGGTTAAAACAGAAGGGTCAGAAGAGCCATGTGTAGGGAAATCACAACTGAGTCCAACTCTGTCAAACTGGGGAGCATAAATTCCAAAGTAGGGCTTACTGGCAAGGCACCAAACTCCTGAGTTATCTGCCCTCACTATAGTGTCTGGATATTTCCAGATCCCTCAGGAGCACCGCTGTTTCAGGTAGTATTTACTTTGGCAGTCAATGAGATCCTGCTGAGACCTGCATAAGCATAACCTCTGAAATGACATCCTGCATCAGTTTGAAGTCTCTTAGCCATTTAAACTCATTTTTCTTTCCTTTTTCCCTCTTTTGGTCAAGGTTTTCTCCAGTTGCATTGCTTGTGGGTGCTTGGTAGTAATCACATGTGTCCATGGAGGCTCATCTTTGGGAGTCATGTCCCACACTGGAGGGAAGGTAATGCATACTGCGTTCAGCTTAGAGTGAAGCCACATTTGAGCACAAAGGGGGCTCTCAGGAGGTAACTCTAAGGCATCCTGTAATACTAAGCTAATTTTCAATTTCAAAAGTATGGGTTAATAAGTGCAATCATCAGTATCAAGCGACCAACAGTGTACCATCTTCCTTCACTAGCCATTGCTCCTGTACTTGGGGGAATCTTACTCTTCCGTTAGATAATGTGGCAGAGCTCCCCAGGATGGGAATTCAATATTCTTTTGGTTATTGTGTGAATCTCCACTCACCATGAAAATTCACCATGAATACTTGTACATATTTTTAACACTTATATGTATGATCCAGGTGAACCTTCTCCCATATGTATCCCATGACTGACACCCCGCACCAGTGATCCTCCTCTATATAGGTGTAACCCTTCTGTGATCCAAAACTTCTAAAATGAAGCAAACAACATAGCCAAATACAATTAATTTGAAAATGAAATAATAATGACAGTTTTAAAAATAAGAAATAAAATTAAAAACGTTTAAAAATTCTGGAATAATAAAATATAATTAAAATTATTTTTAAAAATTTTGACATAATGTCTTTCATCACTGTAAGATCTGTTGTCTTCCATGTAAATTGGCATTTTCTTCCATTTATTACCAAGTGTCTTGTTTTTTCTTGTCGTCTTCAAAGAAGTTTAGGTTACAGAAAAGTCACATAGAGAATATAAGGGATTTCCATATAACCAACATCCTCCCCCTTTTCCCCTTTCCCATATTAATAATGTTTTATATGTGGATGGTACGTTTGGCACAATTGATGTATAAATATTGAAACATAGCTACTAACCATGGTCAATGGTTTACATTATGGTTTATATTTTGGGCCATACCCTTTTTCAATTTTGATGAAATTTAACATGGCTTATATCCATCATTGTTAAATCATGTAGAACACTTCGATCAACCCCAAAATGCCCCATGTTCAATCTATTCTATTCCTCCCTCTCCCTCTCTTTGGGGCCCAAGGCAACCTTGAAGAGCAGGATTCATAGTTACTGGCAACAACATTCAGGGCTTGACATACTGGTCTGTACTCTTCTTTTAGGCACTGCCTTTGCTCTTGAGAGACTCACACCTCTCTATTTGGATCATAGCAGGACTCCCCAGGCTGGGAATTAAAGACTTTTCCACTCATTTTATGGGTCTCCACCCACTGATACAACACATTATGACAGGATGAACACTCACACACTCCCTAGAAGCCTGTCCAGGTGTGCCCTGTCCCAAATGCCCCCCACATCCAACATCCTAAACAGTAACTCTCCTTTGCCGTATTGTGAAAAAAACATTCCAAAAGTTGTACTTTCAGCCCCATACCCCAAAATCTCGTGTTCACCTGCTCCATCCTCCAACCCTACCTCCAGTTCCATGGACTGTCCAACACAACCTTACCACTCTAGCCCCTTGACAAAACAGCAACACCTATCCCAAATATATCCTTCCACCATTGTCATGCTCCTCACTGCACAACTACACTCTTCCACCTTATCATAGATTTTGCCCCTTTTGGCATTGGCTCACAAACTTCTTCTCCCTTTCTATTTCCTGTAATGCTATTTTCCAGACTCTAGCTCTGTGAGTTTGCTCAGTTTTCTTAATTCAATCAGTGATGTCATTTAATATTTGTCCTTCAGTGCCTGCCTTGCTTCACTCAACATACAGTGTTCAAGATTCATCCATGTTATCCAGTGTGTTAATACTGCATTTTTTCTTACAGGTGAGTAATATTCTATTGCAGGTATATACCACAAATTGTTTACCATTCATCTCTTGATGGGCATTTGGCTTGTTTCCAACTTTTGGCAATATTTAATAATGCCATTATGAACATTGGTGGGCATATACCTCCATTCAATTCTTGTCATGTCCATTCTATTCTTCTGGTTATATACCCAGCAGCGGAATTGCTGGACCATATGGCAGTTCTATAGTTAGCTTCCTGAGGAGCTGTCAAACTGTCCTCCATAATGGCTGCACCATTCTGCATTCTTGCCTGAAGTGGATTAGGTTTCCCATTCCTCCACATTCTCTCCAACACTTGTAGTCCTCTGGTTTTATAACAGTCACCAGTCTAATGGTTGTAAGATGCTGTCTCATTGTAGTTTTGATTTGCATTTCCCTAACAGCTAGTGATGTTGAGCATTTTTTTCATGTGCTGTTTAGTCATTTGTATTTCTTCTTTGGGAAAGTGTTTATTCAAATAACTTGTCCATTTTCTAAATGGGCTGCCTTTTTATTTTTGAGGTGAAGGATTTCTTTATATATGCTGCATATTAGGCCCCTATCAGATATATGGTTACCAAATATTTTATTCCATTGAGTAGGCTGCCTTTTCATTTTCTTAACAAACTCCTTTGAGGTGCAAAAGTTTTTTTTTTTAATTTTGAGGTGGTCTCATATATCTGTTTTTTCTTTCTTTGCTTGTGCTTTGAGTGTAATGTTCATGAAACCATTTCCTAAAACAAGATCCTGTAGAAGCTTCCTTACACTTTCCTCCAAGATTTTTATGGTCTTGGCTCTTTTATTTAGATCTCTGATCCATTTTGAGATGGTTGAGATGGAACCATCTTGAGATGTGAGATGGTGTTCTTCTCTCATTCTTTAGGATATGGATATTCAGTGTTCCAAGCACCATTTGTTGAAGAGGCCATTCTTTCCCACTTGAATGGCTTTGGTGGCCTTGTCAAATATCAGTTGACCATACATGTGAGGATCTGTATCAGAATTTCTGATTTGGTTCCATTGGTCAGTACATTGAGCCTTGTGCCATGTCCATGCCATTTTGGCCAATGTAGCTTTGTAGTATGTTTTAATGACAGGTAGTGTGATACCTCTGATTTCATTTTTCTTTTTCAATATATCTTTGGCTATTCAAGGCCTCTATGCCATTCCAAATAAATTTTAGATAGTTTTCTAATGCAGCAAAAAATGCTGAGGTAATTTTATTGGAATATTATTAAATATGTATATCAGTTTGGCTACTATAGACATCTGAAAGTTTAGTCTTCCTATCCATGAACAGGGAATATTCATCCATTTATTTGGGTCTTCTTTGTTTTCCTTTAACAGTGTTGTGTAGTTTTCTGCATACGAGTCACTTACATCTTTACTTAAATTTATTCCTAGGTATTTGATACTTTTAGTTGCTATTGTGAATGGGATTTTTTTCTTTATTTCCTCCTCAGATTGTTCATTATTGATGTACAAAAATTCTATGGATTTTTGCACATTAATCTTCTAACCTGCCACCATACTGAAGTGTAGAATTCTCAGGACTTTTGAGGTATAGGAGCATATCATCTGCAAATACTAAAAGTTTTATCTCTTCCTTTCCAATCTCGATGAATTTTATATCTTCTTCTTGCCTAAGTGCTTGAGTAAGTACCTCTAACACAATATTAAATAAGAGCAGTGACTGTGCATATCCTAGTCTTTTTCAAGATCTTAAAAGTTTTGCCTTCATGATTTCAACACTGAATATGTTGTTAACTGTGGGGTTTTCATATACAGCCTTTATCATGTTCAGGACGTTTCCTTCTATTCCGATTTTTGAAGTGTTTTTTTTTTTTAATCAGGAAAAGATGCTGTATTTTGTGGAGTGTTTTTTCTGCATCTATAGAGATGATCATTTGATTTTTATTCTTTTGATCTGTTTCTGTGCTGTATTATATAGATTGATTTTCTTATGTTGAAATATCCTTGCATACCAGGGAAGAAACCCACTTGGTCATGGTGTATAATTCATTTGATGTGTTGTTGAATATGATTAGCAAGTTTTTTGTTGAGGATTATAGCATCTAGTTTCATTAGGAGATTGGTCTATAGTTTTCCCTATTCGTGGCATTATTGTTTGGATTTGGTATTAGGGTGATGCTGGCACCATAGAATGAATTATGCAAGATTCCTTCCACTTTCATTTTTTCAAAGAGTTTAAGCACGATTGGTGTTAGTTGTTTCTAGAATATTTGGTAGAATTCACCTTTGAAACCATCTGGTTCTGGGCTCTTCTTAGTTAGGAGGTGTTTTATGACATTCTATCTCATTACTTGTGATAGGTTTGTTGAGTTCATCAGTTTCTTCTTTCATCAATATATGCTGTTTGTGTGTTTCTAAGAATTTGTCCATTTCCTCTAGATTATCCATCTTGTTGGCATACAAATTTTCAAAGTATCTTCTTTTGATACTCTTTATTTCATTGAGGTCAGTGGTGATATCTGCTTCCACAGTTCTCATTTTATGTATTTGCATCTTCTCTCTTTTTTCTGTTCGTCTAGATAAGGGATTGTCAATTTCATTAGTCTTCTCAAAGAACCAATTTTTGGTTTTACTTCTTTTTTTCTCATGCTTTCTTATTTTAAATTTCATTTAGTGCTGCTATAATCTTTGTTATTTCCTTCTTTCTATTACTTTGCTGTATGTTTGATGTTCTTTTTCTATTTCCTCCAGGTGTGCAGTTAGGTCTTTGATTTTAGCTCTTACTTCTTTTTAAATATAGGCATTATGGCTATGAATTTCCCCTTCAGTACAGCCTTTGTTGTATTCCACAGGTTTTGTACAATATGTTACATTTTCATTCATTTCAAGGTAGTTGTTTATATCTTTTGCAATTTCCTCCTTAACCCACTGATTATCTAAGACTGTGTTGTTTAATTTCCATAGCTTTGAGCCTAATCTGTTTCTCTGCCCCTTACTGATTTCCAGCTTGATTCCATTGTGGTCAGAGACATTTTTTTGTATACTTTCAATCTTTCTGAATTCATTGAGGGTTGTTCTATAGCCTAGCATGTGGTCTATACTGGAGAATGAACCATGTGCATTTGGAAGAAAGTGTATCCCATTTCATTTGGGTGTAATAATCTGTATATGTCTGTTAGGTCTAATGTATTATTCAAGGTTTTTGTTTCTTTATTGATTCTCTATCAAGTTGTTCTGAATAATAGTGATAATGGTAAAAGAAAGTACCCCTCTATACTTGAAGAAGCAACTATTTTTTCACGTAGGTTTTCCACTCATTGTCTCAGTTATTTTGAGGTGCCCCTTTTAGGTGCATAAAGGTTTATGATTGTTCTTTCTTCCTGATAGATTATCCCCTTGATTAGAATATAGTGGCATTCTTTTTCTCTTACAATAGTTTTGCATTTAAAGTCTATTTTGTCTGATAATAGTATAGCTAGTCCCACCCTTTATTGGTTATTTTTTGCATGTAAAATTATTTTCCAACCATTCACTTTCAGCCTCCTTGAGCCCCTGAGTGTAAGGTAATTTTCTTATAGACAGCATAGAGATGGATTTTATTTCCTTATCCATATTGCCAATCCGTGTCTCTTGAATGGAGAGTTTAATCCATTAACATTCAGTATTGTTACAGTGAAGGAATTACTTACATTAGCCACATTTTCTTTAGGTTTATGCATGCCACATCTTGTATTTAATTCTCTAATTATCTTTTAGCTGTTCTTACACTGTCCTCCAACTCTCTCTCCCGTTCTTTTTTTCTTTTTAATCTGCAGAACTCCCTTTATTATTACTGAAGTGCAGGTTTATTATAGACAAACTGTTAATTTCTGTGTTTTGTGTGTGTGTGTGTGAATATTTTGAACTCTCCTTCATTTTTGAATCCCAGCTTTGCTGGATAGAGAGTTCTTGGCTGGAAGTTTGTTTTTTTGTTTTTGTTTTTCCTTTTAGTACCTTAACTGTGTCATACCACTGCCATTTTACCTACATGATTTCAGGTGTTAAATCAACACTTAGTCTTATTGAACTTCTTTTGTATGTAATGGATCCTTTTACTTTTGCTGCTTTCATTATTCTCTCTTTTTGTTGACCATTGGATAATTTGACAAGTATATATCTTGGAGTAGGCTTATTGGGATTTATACTGTTTGGGGTCCACTGCACTTCCTGGACATGTATATCCATCTCCTTCCATAGGTTGGGAAATTTTCGGCCATTATTTCCTCCAACATACTTTCTGCCCCATTTCCATTCTCTTTTCCCTCCGTAATGCTTATAATGCATATACTTGCATGTTTCGTGCTGTCATTCAAATTCCTATGTCCCTGCTGGATTTTTTCTTTGTTTTTATCTATCTGATCTACACTCTGTTTGATTTCATCTGCAATATCTTCAACATCACTGATTCTTTCCTCTGCCTATGAAATCTTCTGTTATGTGCTTCCAGTGTATTTTTTATTTTTTAGACTGTGCCATTTATCACTATGATACTCATAATTTTTTTATGTATGTTTTCAATTTCTTCAGTGTGTTCTCCCATTGTCTTCTTCTTATCCTTAATCTCTTCCTTCATTTCATTAAGTTGATTTATATTTGTTTGGACATGTCAGATTAGTTGTTCCATGTTCTGCATCTCCTCCTGTTTTTTACTTTGTTCATTGGTCTGGGCCATTTTTTCCTGTTTTTTAGTATGAGTTGTAATTTTTTGTTGGTGTCTAGGCATCAGTTTATCTTGATGGGTTTATTCAGTTGATTAGCTTCTCTTTCTGTTCTATGGTTTTATTTTGTTGTTGCTTTTGTGTTTGTAGTAAATTTTCACTTTGACCCTTCATTCCTCTTATTTTATTTCTGCAGTAGTTTTCCATTGGGCTTTCTATCTCTTTGTCCATTAACTTCCAGAAAGATGCCCTGAAGTCTCCTGCTCTGTGGCTTTATAAAATAGCTCACTTGGGCAGGATTTTACACTTTCTCAGCTGTTTTTTTTGAAAAAGAGCTGAGGAGTGCCCATCTACAATGATGCCATCTTCCCAGAACTCTATACTCTAGATTTTAACTCCAAGAATTGCTCACTATAATCAGTGCATATTAGTGAGAGCATGAAATATACATCCTTTTTTGTCTGCCTTATTTTATTCATCATAATGACCTCAAATTTCATGTAGGTTGTTGCAAGTATAATGAATTTATTTCTTCTTATAAGTAAATAATATTTCATTATATGTATCAATTATTCTGTCGCATTTGAATGGACTTAGAAGCTGTAAAATTTCAATTGACTGTAAATTTAAAAGCCTATTTCTGAACTCTCAATTCAATTTCATTGGTCAATATATTTATCTTTATGACAGTATCATGTTGCTTTTACCACTGAAGCTTTGTAATATACTTTAAAGTCAGGAAGTGTGAGTCCTCCAACTTGGGTCTTCTTTTGCAAGATATTTCTGACTGTTTGGGGTTCCTTACCATTCCAAATAAATTTAATGATTGACTTCTCCATTTCTCAAAGAACATTATTGGAATTTTGATTGAGATTTCATTGAATCTGTAAATAAATGTGGGTAGTTTTTCCAACTTAATGATATTTATTCTTCCAATCCATGAACAAAGAATGTCCTTCCATTTATTTTCATCTTACTTTATTTATTTCAGCAAAGTTTTATAGTTTTCATGTATAACTCCATTACATACTTGGTTAAATTTGTTCCTAGATATTTGATTCTTTTAGTTGCTATTGTAATGGAATTTTCTTGCTTCAGAATGCTCATTACTAGTATTTAGAAAGCTACTGATTTTTGCATGTTTTTCTTCTATCCCACCAGTTTGCTTAACTCATTTATTAGCTTTATTATCTTTGTTGTAGATTTTTCAGGACTTTTAAAATATAGATTTAAGTTATCTTCAAATAGTGAAAGTTTTACTTCTTCCTTTCTAATTTGGCTGACATTTATATTTTTTTCCTTCCCTAAATATTGTAGCTAGAACTTCTAGTACAATTTTCAATATCAATGGAAGCAGTGGGCAAGCTTGTCTTGTTACAGATTTTAGAGGGAAAGCTTTCAGTCTTTCATCATTGAGTATGATGTTAACTGTGAATTTTTCATACATGCTTTTTAAAATCTTGAGGAAGTTACCTTCTATTCTTATCTTTGGAAGAGCTTTTTACCAAGAATGGATCCTAGATTTTGTCAAATGCTTTTTCTGCTTTAATTGAGATGATCATGTGTTTTTTCCCCTTTGATTTGTTAATGTGGTGTATCATGTTTATTGATTTGCTTTTGTTGCCCTCCCCCCCATTCATACCAGGGTTAAAACATATTTGATCATAGTATATAATTCTTTTATTGTGCTGTTGGTTTTGATTTGCTACTATTTTGTCAAGGATTATTCATCTATATTATTAGAGAATTTGATCTGTGATTTTCTTTTCTTTTAGTATCTTTATCTGGTAGATTTGTTATTAGGGTTACATTAGCTTCATAGAAAGAGTTATGTAGTGTTCCCTCCTCTTCAATTTTTTGGAAGAGGTTGAGGAAGATTAGTATTAATTATTCTTGGACTGGTTGGTAAAATTCACCTGTGAAGTCATCTGGTCCTTGGCTTTTATTCTTTGTGAGGATTTTGATGACCATTCCAATTTCCTTACTTGTGATTGCTTTGTTGGGGCCTTCTAATTCTTCTAGAGTCATTGTAAGTTGTTTGTCTTTTTCTAGGAAATTACCCTTTTCATCTAAATTATCTAATTTATTGGCATACAAATGTTCATAGTATCTTCTTATGATGTCTTTTATTACTGTGGGGTCAGGAGTAATTTTCTGCCTCTCATTTTTGACATGTGAATTCTCTTTCTTTTTTTCTTTGCCAGTCTAAATAAGGATTTCTCAATTTTTTTAAATTTTGAAATGAAACAACTTTTGTTTCTTTCTAATTCTCTCTACTATATTTTAAAACTGTTTAATATTTTTTTATTCAATGTATTTGTCTAATTCATATTACTTCAAATCCTTATTGTAGGCTATGAAATTGTAGTAGGGGAATGAATTCATATTCAAAAATATAAATGGCTCTGAGAGAGAAAAAAAATAGTTACTTAAAAGAGAAATTTACAATATGGCAAGATGTCAAACTCTGTCATCCCTGCACATGGCTTATCATTCTGGTGCTGAAGTTTGTATGTGTACATCCAGAGACTTGAGTCTTTGGGCTGTCCACATGACAGCTGGGCCCAGAATCTTGGTGGGGCAGCAACTCCTACTCGACAGCTCATTGGATTCAACCAGGACAACTGGAGGGGAGATGATGATGGACAACAGCCATCCCAGGGAATGAAAATAGTCTGCGGCTGTAGGCAAGATAATCCCATCCATCTTTCCCATGGGATAAAAAAACCCCTCCCAGTTGGAGGTGGAGTGGACATCACCATCACAGACTCCTCAGGATGGGGTGAAGAGCTATGGACTAGAGCAGATTTACTGGTATTCTACTATAATCATATTGTGATTCAAGCCTAGGAAGAAATTACAACCTTGATGTGGAGCAAGTGGCCACTGGAAGCTGTGGGGGCAGGGAGAGGGAAAATCAGTTGTGATACAGGGGCTTTTTCAGGACTTGGGAATTGTCCTGAGTGACATTGTAATGACACATAGTCCATTTTATAACATCATATAACATGCAGAACTGTGTGGGAGAGAGTGTAGTCTGAAATGTGAACTATGGTGCATGCTTAATGGGAAAGCCCCAGGGTGTGTTTATCAGTTGCAATTAATGTGCTACACTAATGAAGGATGTTTATGTGGGAGGTTGAGGGAGGTGTGGGAGGTGGGGCATATAAGAACCCCTATAATTTTTGGGTAATATTTATGTAATCTAAGTATTTTCTATTTAAAAAAATTTTTAAGACTTCAAAAGATAGCTATTTTATAATCTTTTATAAGTATTCATGGATGTGCTCGATGTCAAAATGTATAAAATAATACATAAATGAAGGTAATTTCAAAGCTGACTACTGTCATCATAGTATGAACTTCATGGGAAAGAGTCAATATTGTTCAATAGACAATAAAAATTATGTTTTAATTAAATAATTTAATATAAGTATTCAAATTTTTATGTCACAGAATAGAAAGAAAACAAATATTTCAGAACAATGAGGATCTATATTATTTGTTTCAATTTTTTAGGGATAAAATAATAAACAGTGAATGTATTTTTTATTTTACAATATTTTATTCTTTCTTCATATTCTCCTCAACATGTCAATATTGTTCAATAGACAATAAAAAGTATGTTTTAATTAAATAATTTAATATAAGTATTCAAATTTTTATGTCACAGAATAGAAAGAAAACAAATATTTCAGAACAATGAGGATCTGTATTATTTCAGTTTCAATTTTTTGGGGATAAAATAATAAACAGTGAATGTATTTTTTATTTTACAATATTTTATTCTTTCTTCATATTCTCCTCAACATGTCCTTATATCTACATTTAATGTTAATTTTTATACATAAATGCAATTATTTTTGTTCTCCTCCATGTGGAGACTATAAATTCTGCATATAATTTATCATCATAAATTTAATTATACCCAGAGAGTACATTTCACAATCTACTTCTGCCCTTTATGTAGCTGTATAATTTCTAGTAAATGCAAAGTCAAAGTTTAATGACACTTTATGAATGCTATCCACCAAATGTTTTTGGCTGGATAGAATTAGGAGGTAGTGTGATGCCCATTATTTTTACTATTATTAAATAATTTCATTTATTTGTGTCAAAATGTTTTCCTAGTCAATCGATTTTTTAAGTTCTTAGTACTTACTTTGTAAATTAAGAATTTTCCCAGCATAAATATTTATCACTAGCTTTCCTCTGTACTAAACATTTTACAAATTGAATTTTCTTATCTCATATGTATAAAATGTTCTCCTTCAAGTTACATCTAGACCATTTACCTATATTAGAAAGTTATTATTCAGATATTATGAATCACAATGACATGCCTTGTTTATTTACTTTAATGTTATAATGTATATTTACTGAATTTGCTATTCAGATTAAACCAGGTGGCAATCACTGTGAATTCACAATCATCCATCACAAAATATTCACAGACATGAATAACATTGAAACTGGAAGCTATTAGCCTTCTAACCTTGGGAAAGTAGCAGAAGTCATCTAAAGAATTTGGTTGAAAACAGGGATCTTAAATCCATGTTCTTCCATCTTTAAATAGATAGTGAAATGGGGATACAGCAAGGGAAAAAACACTGAAATGAGGGAGCTGGGGTGGTGCAAGAGATTGAGCAGCCTCTCTCCACTCCAGAAGGTCCCAAGATCGGTTTCCCATGCCTCTTAAGGAGAAGACAAGCAGACACAGAAGAACACACAGAAAGCAGACAGTGCAGAACAACAAGGGGGGGGTAAATAAATCAATCTTTAAAATGAAACTGAAATGAAGGTATATATTCATATCCATATTATATTCAGTATTAAACATCATTTAGCTGCCAAAGAGAGTAAACTTTAGAGATATTAGAATATATAAACAATCTAGATTTGTTCATTTTAAAATAAGATTTCTAAGCAGATGAGTGAGTATAAGTATGTATGAAAATATAAAATAATATGTAAATGAAGATAACATGGCAGTTCAAAAAAGTTAGTGATTAATGGATTTTAACTCCATTAGTTTTTGAAGATATTCATAATCTGTTTTTGACTCTATATCACAAATTTGAGTGTGAGATACTATTGGTTAAAAAAACTTAATATATCATCCTCCATAACTGAAGCCAATTATTTATAAAGAATAAATGTTTGGGATGTAATAAAATAAACACACAGAAAGTAAAATCATCCTTCACATTTTCTCCAGTGAGTTCTAAATAAAGTATTTTTCCCTGAAAAGACTTATTTCCTTCACATTTATAATTCATTTAAGGTCATGATCCACAAAGCTATAAGAAAATCATAAAGAATATACATATTCCCATGAATTGAGATAGTGAAGAGAAATTGCCAAGTTGTTTTCTAACACATTTTTCTCCTCCTTTTCATTGGGCCAGAGTTCAGATGGGCAGTAACCATAGGGAATAGTGACAAGACACATATCAAACAATTCTATATCATTGAGTTCCCTTGTACTGGTCAGTGAGAGTAGAGAATTTTAAAAACTATCTATTTTTTAAATGGTGGGTAAAAATTAAATAGCAAGGTTAAATTCTAAAAAGCAATTATTTTTCCAATTTATGTTCAAATTAAAAAATGTTAACTTTCTATATTTCATAAAAGTTAAAATGATATAAACACATGAATGTCGTCAAAATATACATTTCTTTATGGGTTGGAAAACCAAATATCTATTGGGATGAATACATTTCCCTAAAAGAGGAGCCCATCCTATTATTTCTTTAGTGACATTTATCAATACACAAGAAAGAAAACTCATTTCAATATTACCAAGGTCAAGCACATACAGAAACAGTTTTCTGTGAATTTTCTCTTTTACCAAAGACATATTTCCTCCCAGGATCACAAATCAAGAAGCATGGGAATTATTTGCAGTCAGGGAATCCACAGTATCATTTGAAAAGGAGGCTTTTATGACTTTCTTGTCATATAGGCAAAGCCAGGATGAATGAATAGGCAAATAACCAGAGACTAAGTTAGCATTAAAACATTTAGATGCAAAGTCCCAGTGTGTACGTTTTCTATACTGTTATAGGTGTGTTGTTTCTTTGTGTATGTCTTTGTGTAGCAGATTGCTAAACCACATAAAGTGTTCACTTAAACAATAAACTTTTTTGCCTCATGGTTTTGGAGGCCTGAATTCCAAAATCAAGGCCCTTCTTTCAACCTAAATTCTGATGCATTCTGTTGCAGGCTTGCTGCAATCCTTAGATTTCCTTGACTTGCATCTCTGCCTCCCATCATATGGCAATTTCTCTCTGTCCTGGTTCTACTCTTCTGTTGTTTTTGCTAACTGCCATCTTCTTTCTTTCGCCTTTTATCTATAAGGCTTTAATATTGATCATGACCCATTGTGATTCTCTTATCCACAGCTTAACTACTAATAACATCTTTTCCAAATACTATTTACAAATAAATTCAACCAACAGTAATGCAGATTTAATTAAAAACATATCTCCCTTTGAGGTGCATAATTCAGCCTACCAGAGTATGCATTACAGCTCAGAAGCAGTAATATTTCAGAACCAAACATGACTTCATCAATTACCAGTTAGTATATTTCATTCAAATTCAATGAAGGATCAGCACAGGTAACCTGTGTTGATAAGCACAGAGTTCAACAGACCAGCTTATAGCAACACTGTATTAACACATATGTTAAGGGAGAATTACCTCTATTCTTGTGAATATAAGAAAATTTTCTTTTGTCAAGAGATTCTAGTGATGAACTTCAACAAACCTGTCGTTATGGCTGGATTTCTTAGGTTGTATATGATGGGATAAATGGGGAAACAATACAAAATAGAAAGCAGGTGGAGTGAGATCTGTGAATAATATAGATATTAAAATGGGTTTTAGGCATACAGTGAATGCAGTTGAGAGGAAAAGTGAATATCTGCCAGGGGTAGTTAGAAAGAGGAATAGACTTTTGACTGTCCTTCTGTGGAGGGGACATTTCTGATAGTAGAAAAGATGTAGATGCATAAGTTTAAAATGCAGATAAAGCAGCATAATAAAGGACTAGATTAATGAGAATAAGCACAAATTTTCTAGTTATGTTGGTGGGTTGTGTTTTCCACATTATGAGAAAGAATTCAAGGGCATGTTATATTTTAAGCAAGTAAGTAAAAAGTTTAATGAATAGCAAAAGAAAGGGAGAGTAGACACTCAAAACTTGAGTGCAAATGTGCTCAAGGGCAATAGGCATGTGCTGGGAGCTGGGGCTGGACTTTATTAAGGTTACTTTTCTTCCTCCTTCCTGTATGCTAAGTAAGGATTGTGACCAGTGGCATTTTAGCTGGGCTCCTTTCTGGTCTTCCCATTGGCCTATAAGATAGTCCACTTAGGTTGCTCCCCCTTTGGCTTTGAGGGACCAAAAAGAGAGCCTTACTGTTTGGGGCCTTCTGGGGCTTTCTTAGCTGGGGCTTTCAAGAGGGACCTCATGATTGGGTTCTTGGTGGGGTTTCAGCTCTGATAATTAGGGCTTTGTTCTCAATCTGGCTGTCTTCCCTCAGGAGGTTAACAGGTGGGGTCTTGTGACCAGCTTCTTGGTGTGGTTTCAGCTGTGGTTGGTACAGCTTTGTTCTCATTCCAACTTAACTCATTCTCAATGCTAACATGCCTCAGCTATATGCTCTTAAGTAGAAATATGTAGTAAGTGTGGGAAAAACACAGAAAAAGTGTTGGATTTCATTGAGTCGACAGTAAGATAAAGTAAAGGTGTACCCAGTGTATTTGAGTCATATAAAACCTTTGTTGAACCAAGACACTCTACCATCCATACATACGTGTCCCTGTTCATGATGACTTCAGAGTAAATATGGCAGAACAGAGGTCAATGGAAATCTCTGCAAGGAGAAACTGCTCAGAAGCACGTGAAAACAGCAACAAAAAGAAGTGGGTGAAGCAATCAAAGAATAAAATGGAGTTTTTTTGAGGTCCAGGAGTAAGAAATTTTGGCACAATGGCAGAAACGAGGCAAATATGAAAGATGGACCGATTCATTAATAAAAAATACAAATGCTACTGGAAGCATGGTTCCATTGAGGTTATAGTGATAATGATGCCTTCCCCATAAGGGCTTTCTGGTAAATTACTATTAAAAATTAAGCTCCCATGCTTCAGAAAAATCCAAGAGAAGAAATTTTTCACCACTAAGAAGTGGTTCATTCTTGATGATATTATGCATTAAAAAGAAAAAAAAAAAGATAATTAAATAAATCAGGAACACCAGGTATCCCTATTCATTATTTACCTCATATTGTACAATATATACTGTCCATATGAATGTGTCTTTGTATGTGATTGTATGTGTGTGTGTGTGTGTGTGTGTGTCTAGGATCAATAGGAGCCTTACAGTAAATTCTCTCCATTCAAAATATTCCAGTTTGTTAGTCAAATGATCCAAACGTGTTATGTTTGATCAATTTTTCTGATCCTCCTTATATACATCTAAGTGTTATGATGCTGTTGAGGCATAAGAATGAATTGTTTAAAATGTTACTCATTATCACAAAATCCATAGGATAAATTAAACTGTACATTAGAAAGAAGGGTCTTAATTTACATGTGATAAGATGTGAAAAAACATATATGGATTATCTTATGTGTCCATGCCATAGCCTATTTCCATTTTGATTTATAATTTTTGTTTATTCAATTTCAATAATTACTGATATGATATTTACTATTTATTTCCCTCAGTTTCAATTGGGATTTCTTTGCTGTTCTTTTTCTAGTTCCTCCAGGTGTGCAGTTAGATCTTCATTTTTAGTTCTTTCATCCTTTTTAATGTAGGTATTGAGGGTTATAAATTTCCTTCTCAGCACTAATTTTGCGATGTTTCATAGGTTTTGATATGTTGTGTTCTCATTTTCATTCATCTCAAGATATTTGCTGAATTTTCTTGCAATTTCTTCTTTGAAAAACTGATTGTTTAAATGTGTTATTTAATTTCCATTTATGAATTTTCCCTTTTTCCATCCATTATTGATTTCCAGCTTCATTATGTTATGATAAGAGAGAGTGTTTCGTATAATTTCAATGTTTTTAAATTTATTGCAACTTGTAACCCAACAATGGCCTATTATGGAGAAGGATCTTTGAGCACTTGAAAAGAACATATAGCTTGGTATTTTAGAATGCTATACCCTAACGATAACTGTTAGGTGTAGTTCATTTATATTATTCAAGCTCTCTGTTTGTTTATTTATGCTCTGTCCAGAGTTTCTTTCCAATATTGAGAGTTGTGTATTGAAGTCTCCATTATTGTAGAGGCATTTATTTCTCCCTTCAGTTTTGCCAGTGTGTGCATCATGTATCTTGGGGCAATCAGGTTAGGAGAATAATGTTGAGTATTTTGTTTCTACTTGGTGAATTGCCCTCTTTATTAATATGTAATGATATTCTTCATCCATTATAACAGTTTTGCATTTAATATCTCTTTTGACTGATATTACATTCACTACTGCAGCTCTTTCTTGGTTACTATTTGCATTGAATAACATTTTTCAACCTTTCACTTTAACCTGGTTGTGTTCTTACATCTGATGTGAATTTCTTGTAGACAACATATAGATGGCTTATATTTTTTCATACATATTGGCTATGTCTTTTAATTGGGAGTTCAAGCCATTAGCATTCAATTTTATTACTCTAAAGGCATTACTTACTTCCTCCATTTTGTCCTTTGGGTTCAGATTTCATATCTAGCGATTGTCCAACTTTTTACCTTTTAACTTACACTTCTTATTAATGTCAAATTCTACAGTCTTCTCTAAGTCCATCATCCTTGTTTTCTCCTTTCGGGCAACAGCTCTAACTCCAGAATCTACTGTAATTCTGGTCTTTTGGTAACATATACTATTTTTTCTTTCTGTGAAGTCTTTTAACCAGTCATCATTTTTGAGAGACAGTTTTGCTGAACACAGAATGTTGGCCAGCAATTTTTCTCTTTCTGTACCTTAAATACTCCATACCACTTTCTTTTCATCTCCATGGTTTTTGATTAGAGGTTGGTACTTAATTTTATCAAGGTTCCCTTGTATGTGATGAATTGTTTTATTCTTGCTGCTTTCAGAATCACCTGTTTATCTCATATTTACCATTCTGAGTTGTAGGCATCTTAGGGTAGTTCTCTTTGGATTAATCTCTTTGGGGTTTTTGTCCTTCTTGGATATTGATATTTATGTATTTCATATTTTCAATTTTCAAATTTTCAGTCATTATTTTCTCAAATATTCTTTCTGCTCCTTTTCTATTCTCTTCTCCTTCTTGATAACTAATAATGTGTAAGTTTGTGAGTTTTGTGTTGTCATTCATTTCCTTGAGATGTTTTTCCCTTCATTTATTCTCTTCTCTTTCTGTTCTGCCTATTCCAATTCAGATGTTCTGTCCTTGAAATCACCAATTCTTTCTTTGAGCAATTCAAATCATCTCTTATGTTTCTCTAATAATAATTTTCATGTCTTCCATTATGTGTTTCATTCACATAAATTCTGTTACTCTTCTTTGCAGGCTTTCAAATTTTTCTTTATGCTCACCCAGTGTCTGCTTATTATTATTATTTTTTAATCTCTTTGGTCATATTTTCTTTCAATTCTTTGAATTGACTTAAGAGAGCTGTGTGATTATCATTGATTAACTGTCTTAAATCTTGTCTCTCTTCAGTATATTTCATTTGTTCCTTTTACTGAGCCATCTCTTCCTGTTCCCTAGTATGACTAGTAATTTTTTATTGAAGTCTAGGAATCTGAATATGTTAGTGAATTTACTCTGATGGCCAATTTCTCTCTCTTGCTTATTGTTTTTTTTTTTCATAGCTCTTTTTGATATTTGGTTCAATTTTTTGGAATTCTTTAATATTGCCCAGCTTATGTTATCAAAATCAGGCCTGGGACTCCCTAAT
The DNA here is from genome assembly GCA_029593785.1 of Cabassous unicinctus. Classification (NCBI taxonomy): domain Eukaryota; kingdom Metazoa; phylum Chordata; class Mammalia; order Cingulata; family Chlamyphoridae; genus Cabassous; species Cabassous unicinctus. The sequence continues at coordinate 24,980 of JAQZBX010005675.1, forward strand.
GGGGCATGTATTTTCTCTCTGGAGTTTGGGTTAAAAGAGTCTTTAAAGCAGTTTTTCTCCACTCAATTTCCAGACTGACCAGCAGATGGTGATCATCAACACACAATTGCAAAGAGGTGTTCCATTCAAACTCTTCTTTCTTGTGTTTTGGTCTGGCGAGAGCCAAGATTCAAAGTGGGCTTTGCTGGCCAAGTTAAATGAAGTGAAGCCCCTGAGATGCCCTCCCTTTTCCCTTTTAACATAGAATGATATCTCCTGATTTTATCTCTGACATTTATCATTCTGAATAGTATCTTCTCAGTCAGCTGCAGTGAGTCAGGAGTTTTACACGAGCTTATAATCTTAGGGTGGGGGAGGGGAGCATTTCCTGCCCACCAAATGGTCTGGTAGCTCATATTTGTTGATTCAGGTTCTTCATCTCTCTGTCTTTCACCTTTCTGGGTGTTGTGTAGCACTGTCTTTGTGTACTGATCTCCAAAGAAAATCCCTTTAGCAGCATTCAGCCCTTTCTCAATTGTTTTAGCTGAGGGATAACTGCACTAGGAAAAGCAGTCTATTTTAGAGGAGCTGAGGATTGGAGATCTTACTTTCATGGGGTAGTTCCTTTTGGATCTTTTATTTGGTTTTGACGGCAAAGGCTCACCTGCTCATATGTTAAGGTTAACACCACACCTCCTGGGAGGGGCTGTCTATATTTTCTGACAAGCCTTGGTTACATCTTAACCAATAACTGATGTTCTAACTCTTCCTAAGACAAGAATATGAAGGAAGATATCCTGAGAAGTAGAGGACAGATACATGAGGAAATTATTGCCGCATCCAAAATACAGATATGCATAGCTCAGAATTCTGTATGGGTCCTGAGTTGGAAATATGTTGATGTATTCCAAACATAATGTGATAGTAAAAATAAGCAAGTTTTGGTGTTTGATTGGTTATGCATAAGAGATGACAAGGAGTCTCAATTGTTGGGGTCTCAATCCTAAATTCGTGGTGTCCCATTACATAAAATGACTATTTATTTATTTATTTATTTATTTTAGAGATATTAAAATAACATAGAGTTCATTTTTGTACATGCTAACTTCCACAATTAAACCTTGCATTCAGAAGGACGTCATCTATAGTCAGATATTATACATAGAAATTCATTATGCAGCATTTAAAAACAACTACACTAATGAAACTTAGTATTCAAAATATAAATATCCCACCTGTTTTACAAAATTTCCACCACAGAATAACATAAAGCCAAACAAATCAGATGTTTAAAAATAATTTATTAATGTCAAATTTGCTTAAAAACTTACTGTGTTAGATTTCTAGACTGCCAAAATGCAATCTATCAGAAAATGTCTGTCTTTTAGTATGGGGATGTATTAACTTAGAAACTTACAATTTTGAGGTTGTGAAAATGTCCAAATCGATGCATCATCAGGTATTGTGTTCCTTGAAGACCAGCTGTCAGCAATCCGGCACTCCTCTGCCATGTGTCAAGGCACATGGCAGTTTCCAAGTTTTTGTCTCCTTTTCTTTGCTTTCAGGTTCTGGCTTCGGTGGATTATTCTCTCAGTTGCTGTGCCTTTCTCTCTGCATATCGCCCATATTCATCACATTTAGAAATTACTCCAATGAGAGGATTAAAACCCACCCTAGACCACACCCCAACTGAAGTAAATGTAATCAAAAGATCACAGTATAATAGCTTCACACACAGAGGAATGGATCATCTCTAAGGAAATGATGTTTTGGGGTCCATAAAAACTTCAAACTACCATACTTTACTTTAAAAATGTAAATAAAAACATGCATCATTAACCACTGGTAAAACTGGTGCATAAATATATTGTCGCGGTTTAGGAAAGAGTAAGTAATTAAAAGTTGTCCTCCTTTTAAAATATTGTTTGTATTTTGTCTTTATCTTTTTGAATATTCTTCAAATATTTTATTCTTTTCTAATCAAAATAAAATTAAATATATTTTGACTTTCATTTTGTCCCCTTTTATTCTCATGTACAAATTTTATTTTGTGATATAATTTCATGATTTTATGAAAACTTTATTTTATTTATCCAAAATTCATGCATTCCATGATTCAGAATTATCTGCTTTAATGCATCCTTCCTAAAGAAAATATAACTAGTATTATTACCAAATAGCTCATTTCAAGTGAAACTAAACTTCTTGCATTTCCTTCATTTTTTAAATTAAGTTCTAAAAATTAACAAAAATACAATATCAGGATAAACTGAATGAATGGGACAGCTGAGCTTCTTTCATAAGTCTTCAAATTGGGATTTATTTTATTATCCATGAACTTTGAATTTGGTATAGGTTGCCACCCACAGCTCCAGATTTGCCCTAGCAAAATGAGGAAACATAGAGTTTTAAGAGAGATGGAGTTACAAAGAGAAAACCATATGCAAATACCCAAATTTGGAAAAGATTACTTTTTTAAGGCGTTGGTTGGGAGTATATAGAGAAGTTGCACTTCTTTGATTCAGAATATCCCACTATTATTGTCATAGTTTGTATCTAGGTTTTGATATTCTAATGGAAGTGGAGAGTTTAAGAAAGATATATGGCATAAATTTCATATTTATAAATAAAGGTAATTTTGACCATAGTATCTATGAGTGCATAATGTTTTGAAAAGAAAAAATTGATTAGGCACTCAGAAAAAATATTTAGCACAGTTTTAATATAATTTCTGCAATTATATGCCAAAATTTAATGTGAGAAAAATGTTAAACATTTGCATATGCCAGAGCTGTTGCTATTATTTTATTCTCTTATCATTTAGAAAATTTTTGTCTAGAGTTGTGGTTGCTTAAAACAGCTCTTCAAATTTAATATGTATTCCAATTTCATGGGGATTTGGATAAAATGAACATCTTTTCCAATCTGGATTGAATCAATAAAGCCCAGAATTTGATTGCTGAGCAAGAAGCAAGAATTGGTTATTTTCATGTTCATGCCTTTAATGATGATAATTCGTCCCTAACAATAATAGAAAGTGTTTACTGGGAAATATATCTACCAAATATACATTTATACATTGTACATCCAGAGCATATACTTATCTTACTTTTTATGTATTTGCATTTTAGCACCTATAGTAAATAAGAAGTAAAGTTACATATGTAAAAATACAATACAATAATAGTGGTATTCATAATTCCTCAAAATGTTATCTTTACCACAGGTCTTTATTTCTGTATAGTACTTTGAACCTCTGTCTAGTGCCATTTTTTTTTAGGAACTCCCTTTAGCATTGCAGGCAAGGCATATCTAGTGGTGATGACCTCCCTCAGCTTTTGTTTATATGTGAATATTTTAATTCCTCTCTCATTTTCAAGAAAAATCTCACTGTATATGGCTTTCTTGGCTGGCTATTGTTGTCTTTCAACACATTAAGTATTTTGACCCACTGCTGCCTTGCCTCCATATTTTCTGATGAGTAATTGGCACTCAATCTAATTGGGACTCCTTTATGTATAACACTTTGATTTTCTCTTGAAGCTTACAGAACTCTCTCATTGTCCTTTCATTTGATAGTGTGATAAATATATGATGGGGTTCATTGTCCTTCATGTTTATCTGGTATGGTGTGCTTTGAGCTTCTTTGTACATGTTTGTGTCCTTTGCTAAGTTTGAGAACTTCTCTGTCACCATTTCTTTGACTATTCATTCTGCCTTTTTCCCTCTTTCTTCTCTTTCTTTCCCTCCCATAATGAATATATCAGTGTGCCTGATGGTGTCCCAAAGATGTCTAAGGCTATTTTTGTTTTTACTATTTCTGTATTCCTTCTGCTCTTCAGCCTTACTCATTTCAGCTTTCCTGCCTTCAATTTCACTAATTCTTTCTTCTTACAGCACCAATCTGCTTGGGCATTTTTCATTTCAGTTATTGTGGTCTTCTACTCTAGTAGTTCTGATTCTCCCTTTTTAAAATTTATTATCTAATTATATCTTATATTAGTTCTTTCTCTCCTGTATTTCCCATCATCTCCTTGAGCATTTTTAAGATGATTTTTTGAGGCTTTATTCAGTATATCCAAATTCTCATCTTCTTCATTGGTGTTTTCTATATTTTTTATCCTTTTCTCTGGGATTGATCATCATTTCCTGTTTCTTTGTCTTATACTCTTTTGTTGTACACTGTATATTTTAATATTTTAAAATGTTAATTCTGGGATTTATTCTCAGAAATATCTGTTTTTTGGTTTTGTAAGCAGCCATGAAAGAGACAGAAATTTTCTTTAGATTCAGTCCTCCAGTCAAGATGTTCTCCCTAAAGGGAATCCAGTGTGCTTATTTTGCCTGTCTTTCATTCCCTATCTCATGCTCTATGCTTCTGCTTATTAGTTGTTTTGGAGATACACAGTTTACATGAGTTTGGTTGTCTTCTTTGTTTCCCAGGAAATATACCTCCCTTTCCTGGGTGTTTGAAATAAGGCAACCTTTGTCCCAGACTGTCTACTTCTATAGATTTTTACACTTCTTTTATTTTCTCAAGATACATTTAGCAGGAAGGAAAATTCTGTGATGAAGGCCATCCCAGAGAAGAGTTTACCAGGTCAGTCTTTCCCAAGAAAAACAAGGCCAGAGACCCAAGAAGAGGGCACAGAATAGCTCCAAAGTGACTTCTCCAATTGCACCGAAAACTTCTCCAATGGCTTCCCAAAGTTGAGGTTTCCTGGCCCACCTAACAAATGCAGCCTTTCAGCTAACTCTCCCTTGTAGCCCTAAGGAAGAACTGTTTTTTTCATATCTCCACCACATCTGCTCTTGTCCAGGGAAGGTTGAAACAATGGTTGTAGCTGCCCTTTTCCTGCATGGGTTGAAATAATAATTGTTTCAAAGTTGGCCCCCAGATATCCTAATCAAAAGCCATGATTATTGATATGCTGTGCCCACTCCTGTTCTTGAGAAAGAGGATTTTACAACCTTGCCATCAGTGAGCTACCCAAGGACTGTTCCCCAAATTGGTGTACCAATAGATTGAGGGATGGGTGCTGGTAGCTCACACTGAGAGAAGAACTTATCATGCTTTACCATATTTTAACAGCCTTCTCATGAAGCACTTTTCTGGAATTTGTACAGTGTTTCTCTGAACAACAGAATATCAAAAAAGTTTTTAAGGAAGTTTCTTCTATTTAATAGTTGTTTTGGTGGAAGTACTGAGTCCTGCGCTCTCTCCTGCAGAAACATCCATGGAAGTTGCAAATGTTTTTAATAAACAAAGTTTACTTTATATTTATTTAAAATTAATATTATACATATTTTTCAGTAATACTTTCTTTTAATTTTTTGTATCATTTAATTTCTTTATGCATCTTGTACATTTACTCTTTTTCTTTTGTTACCATGAAGGATATATGTTGTTTGTATGTATTTCAAATATCAGTTTTTGTTTCTAAATATATATACATAGAATTTTCTAATTTTACCTCTTTCCCTTATTTATTCTTTCCTGTGATTATAATATGGTGTTTTTATGAGATTGTTTAAAATAAATTTAATAGTCTGTGATATCACATACATGAAATAATTAGAATATGGACATCCATAGCATAAGAAATTATAGTACATATTACCAGGGCAATAATGCGTGTGGGTAATGGCACAAATTTCAGTTTGAGATTATGGAAAGATTTTAGTAAGGGATGGTTGTGATGGTAGCACAACAATGTGAATGTAATGAATACAAATTAATTACATAAAAATATATCTCGGAGATATTGCAAGTTAGGTTCTAGACCATCACGGTAAAGTGAATATTGCAACAAAGTTGGTAACATGAAAGTTTTGGTTTCCATGTTGACAGAAAATTTTATGTATACAATGTACTATAGTTTAAGTGTGTAATAGAATTATGTCTAAAAATGTACAAACTTTAATTTTAAAATAATTTATTTCTTAAAAATGCTAACCATCTTCTAAGAATTCAGCAAGTTGTAATCATTTTGCTGATGGAAGGTCTTTCTTCAAGGTTGATGGCTGCTGGCTGATCATACTAGTTGTTGCTGAAGGTTAGGGTGTTTGTGACAATTTCTTAAAGTAAGACAAAAATGAAGTTACCACTTTGATTGACTCTTCCTTTCATGGAAGATTTATCTGTAGCATGCAATGCTGTTTGATAACACTTTACTCACAGTAAAACTTCTTCAAATTGAGTTAACTCTCACAAACCCTGCCACTGCTTTATCTACTAAATTGATATAATATTATAAATACTTTTCAATCATTTAAACAGTGCCCACAGCATCTTCACTAGGAGTAGATTCTATCGCAGGAAACCACTTTCTTCCTCATCAATAAGAAGCAAATCCTCGCCCTTTAAAATTTTACCACGATACTGCAACAATCCAGTCACATTTTCACTGTCCACTTTTAATTTTAGTTTTCTTGTTGTTTACACCATACCTAGTTACTTCCTACATTGGAGCTTTGAGCCTCTCAAAGTCATCCATGAATGTTGGAATCAACTTTTTCCAAATGCATGGTAATCTTGATATTTTGAACTGTTCCCATTTATTCACAAGTGTTCTTAATGGCATCTAGAATGGTAAAGTCTTTCTAGATCTAGAAAGAATAGTGATATGAATCACTATCTATGAAAGGCATAGCCTTACAAAAGGTATTTATTACATAATAAGACTTGAAAATCAAAATGACTCAACTCATTGGCTGCAAAAGGTTGCTATGTTAGCAGCATGAGCACTTCAGAATGCTGAGAAAAGAACAACTTCTGGGGCAGGAGCTTAGTGAAGTCGTCATGCAATTGGAGGAAAAACAAGTTGGAGAGACCTGGGTTTGTAACCCTGTGCCACTAACCTGAAGTCAGCAACTCTACCTCTCTCAGCTGCAGTTCCCTTGTCTGCCAATGGGCATGGCATCTTCATCCCTCTGTGTCTCTGTGTCTTCTTGTTTTCTGTTGCTTAGAAGAATAAAACATGAAGTAGTAAAGAGAATAACGGCAAAGATAACTGAGGATTACCCTAATGGTCCAGTCTATGGCACAAATTGTACTGAGTGCTTCACAAGCTTCTTCATGGGCCCTGGCATGCCAGACTTCCCAAACAGCTGACACTAAGGCCATGCTCAACACCTCCTGGGCCCTGTCATAAGGCCATTTTACAGCTTCACATTAGTTTAGAATACTTCACCCATTTTGTACATGAAGATCCTGAGGTAGGCAGATGTGATTACAGGCAGGCAGATATGAATATCTTGCCCAAGATAACATATCTAGTGAGTGGTAGAGGTTTGTTTGAACCCAGGTTGTGGAGACCCAGAATGTCTGCTGTTTGTCAATCGCCAACACTGCAAACCTTTGGAGCCAGAATGACTAGAAGGATTGCCCTCACTTATGGTAGACACCAAACTGCCTGACATTGGGGAAATAAATCATTTCACCTCTCTGTGCCTCTGTTTTTCAATCTGTAAGGAAGGGGAGTAGCTCACAATGATGGATACATGACATTATGCATTTGTCAAGGCCTATGTAACTGTACAGCAAAATGCATAAACCACAATGTAAACTATAGACTTTGTTTAGAAGCAATGCTGGAATATTGGTTCAATTGTAAGAAAGGTATCATATTAATCTAAGATATTAATAATAGGGGGCCACTATCTTTATATAAATGTTATAAGTTCTTACATTACTACAATAAAAATAAATCTCCTTTGATCCATGGCTGTATATCTCCCTTATGTTTGTACATTCTTTAATCTAGAGGATTTGGGGATGGTGATGCCCACTCTGTTTCAGATTGAGAGGGGACTTAGGTCTTATGGGGCAGATGGAAAGAAGTATTTTGCTTGTAGTTGTAGATACTCTTTGCGATTTGTGGTGGAGGCTGACCATCATCATCGTTACACTAATGTAAAATGTTATTAGTAGGGGAAAATGTGAGGGGGTGTGGTATATGAGAATTCCCTATATTTTTTATGTACCTTTGATATAATCTAAACTTCTTTAACAATAAACTTAAAAAATAATAATAAGGGAAACTATGTGTATGGGTGTGCAGGGAGTTATTATGGGAATTTTCTATAATTTTTGTGTAATATTTTTGTATATGTAAATTTAAATTTTTAAAAATATATAATTTATTCTTGCAATTAATAAATAAATAAAAATGGAGTAAGTCAATGGCAGACTCAAGAGATAAGGACAAATGTTTACTATAAATAACTCAGTTTACATAATGGTTGCTAATATATGAATGCAATAGCTCAGATGAATTGAACTCCACAAATGCATGTGAGAGTTAAATGCTCATTAATTTGTGTGAATGAGACTTTCTTATTTTTATGCAGTGGAACCTGATTGGTAGAGAGGAGATATTTTATTTAAGATATCAATCAGCCCATTTATGTCTGAGGCAGTAGAATGTTGAGCGCTTCTATTCCAACTCTCCGGTCCATAATTGAAAAAATTCCCTTGAGGTTGTCTGGTGGGTGGTGTCAACCTTCTGTAACATATAAATAAATATAAATGTAAATATAAATATAAATGTAAGTATAAAATGTAGTATAAATCTACCTTGACAAATAGGTGGAAATATTTTTTAAAAACATTTTAACCATAAAATATGATTACACAATAAAAAATTAAAACGTACTTGGAAATGAAGGAAAGCAAAAACAAAGCATACCAAATCTTGCAGGATGCAGTGATATGCAGCGCTTGTAGGTAAACTTATAAAAGAAAATGTCTACATTAAAAAAATAAAAATCTCAAATATATATTGTAACTTCTATTCATTATATATATGGAAAAGGAGAGAAAATTAACCCCTATCTTGCAGAAGAAACAAAAAGATAAATATTAGACCATGTATACAGAAAAGAGAGATTAGAAAAACAATAGAATCAACAAACCCACATATTTGTTCTTTGGAAAAATCAAGAAAATTGATGCCGTTATAACTAAATTAAGCAAGAAAAAAGATATAACCTTCTAATTCCTAAAATCAGAAATGAATATGAGGAAAATTACTATAACCTTACAGAAGTAATGAGTTCGATATCAGAAGACAAAAAACAATTATATATCAACAAAAAAAATAATGCAAATGGGATGGAGAAATTCCTACTATGACACAAATTTCCAAAACTTACTAAAAAAGGAATAGAAAATATGAACAGAACTGTAACAATAAATCTGCTTATAGTAAAGTATAAGAGGAAAGCAAAAATTAACCAGCATTAATGATTTGGAATACTCTCAAACTTTTCAGTTAGTCTGCTTTGGAGAGGCTGGTTGAAAGTTTCAGATGGATAGCTATTTTACAATGTTAACAGTGTAACACATGCATACAATCAACCATCTCAGGGAAGCTAGGAATAAACGTACAATCAGGAAAGATTATTTTGGGATACTCTTGTGTGATAACTTGGACAACCATGAATTGCATGGAGACTGAAAAATTTTATACCAGCAGAAACAATGCCTTATGTGGACTGAAATGGTGAGAGAAAGGAAGAAATATAGGAACAGTGACTCCAACAACAGAGCCACTGATACAGGTATCTTGGTCAAAGGGAGCACCTTAGGTTGGGAGGGTAGGGAATCCACTGCTGGTGGACCAGTTGGACAGATTATTAAGCCACAGTGGGTTATTCTCAGACCTTGGTATCTAAAGGAATTTGACCTAATGAGTTTCTGATTTTCTCGGCATCTGTAATCTCTTTTTTTCTTCCTACAATTTCTCCCTTTTGGAATGGGAGTATTTATATTCTACCAGTCCCATCATTGTATTTTTAAAGCTGATAAATTGTTTTCTGGTTTTCAGAGGTCCACTGATAAATTTTGTCCCAGGAAAACCATACAAATTTTGGAAAAATGTTTCTCTCTAGACATTCAAACAAGTTTTTTTGAGTATTTAACAGGAATCATATTGTGCCTTACATCAGTTTGGGGAGATTTGATATTTTTTGCTAATTTAAGTTTCCCAATTTGTTAACATGAATTGATTCTCCATTTATTTATATATTCTTTGATTTATTTCATCAAAGTTTTGTAGTTTTGAGCATATTATTCCTATACATATTTGGTACATATTTTCTTTGAAATTTACACCTAAATATATCATTTTATTTTGAGTGAAAGAAATAATATTGTGTTTATTTTATAATTTTTCTAAAATTGTTTTATTTTTAAACAATTTTAGATTTGCAGAAAAATTGCAAAGGTAGTATAGCAACTTAGTATATAAACCATAACCATAGTTAATATACTATTAAAATAATATATTAACATGATTTATTTGTCACAATAATTTGATCAATATTGATATATTATTAACTAAATACCATATTTTAAAATATTTCCTAAGTTTTTACATAATGTCCTTCTATTCCAAAATTACATCCAGTATACTGCATTACTTTTATTAGCCATGTATCTTTAGACTTCTCTCTGCTGTGAATCTATGTAAAGCTTTCCTTGTTTTTTAATGACTATGACTGTTTAGATGATTCCTGTTTAGGCATATTGGAAAATGTTTCTCTATAGGTATGTCTGATTTTTTTGTGTGTGTGGTTAGCCTTGGGTAATGTGTTTTAAGGTGGAAGACCACAGAGGTGAAGTACCATCATCATCACATCAAGAGTAAATACTATCAATATGACATCACTTTTAATATTACTTTGATAACATCAATTAGGTAGTCTTATTCTGGTTTCCCATGAAAAGTTATTCTTCTATGCCTTTCCACACTAGAGTTGTTTGAGGGAAGTTAATAAGAAAATTTTGCACTTATTTCTTCTCTTTGAGGGTAGAGTATCTACATAAACTATTTGGAAGTTTTTGGTATGAGATTTTTTCTATTCTTTCTCATTAATTCATGTATTAAATTAGTTATTTATATCATCATTGTCTTATGGCTATTTTATAGTTTGTGTTGTAATCCAGTACTCCTTTTTATTTCCTTGGTAAGATTTTTTCATATTTGATGATTGTGAGCTCTTAGATTTAACTTCTGATTCCCTTTTATATACCCACCATTGTGACAGTTTTGTTTTTTTTTTTCACTACTGACACTACAATATTCTCATCATTTGTCTTGTATATTTCCTGCCCTAGTCTTAGAATAAACCATTTTTCCAAGGAGTCATGAAATCTGTTATTTAAAAATGATATGAAATATATATATTGATCTAAAATATAATCTTTGATATGGTTTGTCATTGCTTCTGGTCCATCTCTCTGACAGAATGAAGACACCTCTATTAGTGTACTAATCCTTATGCATACATGTGTTCTATAAATAATTCTCTATGTAAACATCTGTATCTATATTATGCTAGATATTAGTTCAGGTTAATGTTGTCCACTGTCTTCTATTACCAAACAGATAAGTCTAATCCCCACTTTGCTTAGATATACCATCCGAATTCAATAGTAAGAAAATAATGTTCCATAATCTGCCATCCAATTCCTAAATTTATTAACTCATTACCACGTGATAAAAAACTTTATCAATTAGAGTACAGTGTTTATGTACATTTTCATTTGATTTACTTTTACAAATTCCATTGATTCCAAAAATAATTTACATCAACAACTTTTCCCCACCACTTAATGGAGGTTGTTTCATATATTTGTTAGATTATTTTCTCACATTCTGTATTGTAGTATGGGATCCTCCAAACTCTTTTATTTGTATTGTACTGTATTGTATTTGAATTTTGTTTAATTAGTTTAAATTAAAGTTTATCCTTTGTCTTTATAAATATAAATAAATTCTGTCAAATGTAAAATGACAAGTGCCCAACAGTATAGCTTTATAAAGAATAGTTTCATCATTCTAAAAATTCCCCTATGCTTTACTTCTTCAACCTTCTTTTCCCACAAGCCAAATCTGGGCTCCATTTTTGGTTTTAGCATCCCTGCATTTTGCTCTTTCCAAACGTCATATAACTGCAATCTTACAGTACATAATATTTTCAGCCTAGTTTATTTCATTTAGCAATATGAAATTAAGTTTCACCCATGTCTGTCTGTGGCATGATAGTACATTTTAAAAGTTGCTGAATAATATCCAATTTTTTATTTACAACTACTCACATATTAAGGGACATCTTGATTACTTCCATTATCTAGCAATTATGAATAAACTTGTATTCAGCTTAGTTGGATGAACAGCTAAGTATGTGATTCCTAGATCCTATGGTACAATTTTGTTTTGCTTTGTAAGAAACTGACAAACTTTCTTTCAAAGTAGCTGTCATTTTTGCAGTTCCATGAAAAATTTGTGAGAGATCTGTTTCTTTTAACTTCATAGCTGCTAATCCAAATACAATGCAAATATTTGTCTTAAACAATGGTAAATTATTGCCTCACAATTTTGAGGCTAGGCGAATTAAAAAATCAAGGTGCCATCTTCAATGCAGTGCTTTCTTCCAGAAAAATGTGCCAGTCTGAGATAGATATTTTTGATACTTGGTCTTTGGCTTTTATATGGCAATGCACATGACAACCCCTCCTGGATTCTCCTTTTCACTGATTCCTTTGGCTTTCAATTTCTGGATTTCCCTCTAGCTTTCTCTCTCTCCATGACCTTTCCTATCAGAATGTCAGTAAGAGGATTAAGACCCATCATGATTCAGCTGGATCACACCTTAATTGAATTAACTTCATCCAAAGATCCTATTTAGAAGTGTTCATACACATAGTAATGAGTTGTTTAAGAACTTTTTTTTCTGTGGTACATACTTCTAAACCACCACACTCTATATTTTTTCCAGTCATTGTTATTGAATATCTAGCTCATTTCACCCAGTATAATAATTATGCACTATTATCTAGCTTTGGTTTTAATTTGCATTCTCCCAACAATTGTGGTGGATTGAATTTTGATGGAATGAATGTATTTTACTAATGGAAAGAACATGTCATTTTTGGGTGTACCCCAGGATGTACATGGATGGTATTTTGGTTAATGTGTATCCCAACTGAACCTGTTTGACATTTAATCTGGATCACTGTTGTCCTTTATGGAAATAGTGAAATTCAGATATAGAGAGAACAACAGGGAGCAGCAAGAAGCTGGGAGTCACTGGAATCCAGAAGAAAAATTCAATGTCACAATGTGCATTACCATCTGACATAAAAGCCAAGAAGCCTGCAAGATTGGAAGACAGCCAAAAGAAACCAACTCTAGAAGGATATAAGTAGCAATCTCAGTATATACTTTGGTAAGATACCTACCATTTTTAAAAATATTATTTTCTTTATTTCTGATTGGGTTGTTTGTTTTCTTATTGTTGAATTTTAACAATTCTTTGTATATTTGGGCTACAAAAAATTTATATGATATATTACATGAAAATATTTTTCTCCCAGCCCATCCATTGCCATTTGATTTCATAAACAGTGTCTTTTGCAGAACAGAAATTCATAATATTAATACTTTCCAACTTAACTTACTTTTAGGGATTGTGCTTTCAGCTTTGAACTGAAAATGTGTCACCAGTCCCAAAGACATTTTAATTTGGCTATATGTTTTCTTCTTGACCATTTATAATTCTAAATTTTGTATTTCACTGGATAGTCCTTTTTGAATTAATTTTTGATAAATGTGTAAGGTCTGTCTCTAAATGTTTTGTTTTGTTTTCTTTTATTTCCCATATGAACATCCAGATTTTCAAGAACTGTTAGTTGAAAAGATTACTGAAATATATAATTTCTTTGCTCCTTTCTTAAGTGACAGTTCACTGTTTTTGTGTGTTTGTTATTATGAACACTCTATTCTGTTCCATTAATCTACAGTTCTATCCATTTGCCTGTACCAAAGTGCCTTAATTATTGTAAGTTTATAATAAGTCATGAACTAATGTAATGTGTGTCATCTTACTTTGTTCTTCTGCCATATTGTGTTGGTTATTCTTTGTCTTTGGCATTTTCACATAAACTTTAGAGCCAGTAAGTCAATATCCACAAAATAACTTCCTGTGAATTTGATTAAGGTTGTCTTTTAACTATAGATCACTTATATTTTTTAATGACTGAAAAATAATGGTGCTTCAAGTCAATCAACATGGACTATTTCTCTATTAATAGAGATATATTTTGATTTATTTCATGAGTATTTTGTAACTTTCCTCAAATATATGTTATATTTATAACTAAGTGTTGATTGTTGGGGTGGTAGTATAAATGCTACTCATTTTAAATTTCAAATTCCAATTGTTCACTGCTGGCATATATGCAAGGAGATAACTTTCTTTTTCTCTTTTTGGTACTGGGCACTAGGGATTAACCTGAGACTTCATATGTGGGAAACTGGTGCTCAACCACTGACCCATATCGGTTCACCTGGGTTTGTTTTATCATTAGTTTTGTTTATTTGTTTTTTCTAGGAAGCACCAGGAACTTAACCCAGGGCCTTCCCTGTCAAAGAAGATGTTCAACACTTGAGGCACATCTGCTCCCAGGAAGTTAACTTTTGTATTTTAACAATGAATCCTGAGAACTTGACAGACTTGCTCATTACTTCAAGTAGTAGTTGTATGTGAGTGTATGTTTGTGATCTTTCTATAATTTTCTAATATGTGCTTTTAATACTTTAAATTTCATTCTAAACATTTTTGTGGTTGTATCCCAGATATTTTGATAAGTTCCATTTTCATTTTAATTGATAGAAAATATTGCTGAAATTCCTTAAGTCTTCTTCTTTGACCCATGTGTTTTTGAGGTATGGATGCTTAATTTTAAAATATCTTGTATTTTCCAGCTACTTTTCTCTTAATGATTGATAGTGTATTATTTATTTTGGTCTGAGAACACATTTTGAATGATTTGTATACACTTAAATTTGTTGATGTGTGCTTTTTGTCCAAAATGTGGTCTATCTTGGGGAATGTTACATGTGTCCCTGAAAGAATGTATATTTTGCTATTTTTAAATAGGATATTAAATAAATATCAATTTGGTCAAATTGATTGATTATAATGCTCAGGTCAACCATACCCTTGCTGATTTTTTTTAAAAGTATATTTTATTAGAGAAATTGTGAACTTACAAAACAATCACGCACATGTGTGAAATGCCCATACAACATCCCTCCACCAAAACACTATATTTTATGGAACATTTTTTACAAATTATGGGATAATATCATCAGCATACTACAACTATGTTCTATGGCATACATTTGGTATATTTTTCCATACACTCTTATTATTAACACAATACATCTGTGGCACTGATGCATGAATATTAGAGTATTGCTGTTGACTATAATCCATATGTTATATTAATTTTAATTTTCCCATGCTTCTCAACATTCTAACCACATTTCAATAATGATGTTAATTTTTTCTAGTTCAAAGAAGGACATTCTTGTATTTGTACTATTAACAACATTTCTCATCCACCTCTGGGTTCCCTATGTTATTCAGTCCATTGATTAATCTCTAACATTCTTTCTTTTGTTCTTTTTTTTCTTTATTTCTTTATTTTTTTTATTGTGGGTAAAATTCAAATTTTTAACAATACATACCAATATTTTTAAAATGATATATACATACATATGCATATATGTGCATTTGTTTACATAAATGTTATTTGTTTTATATATGCTCGGTGGCAAGGCCCCAGGATGTGTATATCCATTGCGGGTGTTGTACCACACAGATGAGGAATGGTGGTGTGGGATGTTGTTGGAGGTGTGGGCGGTGGGGAACATGGGAATCCCTGTAATTTCTGAGTAATATTTAGGTAATCTAAGCATCTCTAACATTCTTTCAATTGACATTTACATCCTTATACAACCCTTTTCAGCCACAGTCCTATTTATAAATCATTAGTGTTAGCTATACTCAATATAAAGTGTTACCTCCAACTTTATCTATTGCCACACTTTTACAGTCAAGTTAATTAAAACATATAGATAAATTAAACATCAGTACCCCTTCTCAACCCTCTTCTTATCTTTTAATAACCTATAAGATAGGTTTTAACTACATGCATTTATTCTTCATATATAGTTCATATTACTGAGACCATACAATATTTGTCCTTTTGTGTATGCCATTTCACTTGGCGTAATGTCTTCAAGATTCATCCATCTTATCATATGAGTCCCATTTCATTTCTTCTCAAAGCAGTATAATATTCCATCTTATGTATATACCACATTTTGGTTACTGTTTTTTTCAGTTAGTGGACACTTGAGTTGTTTATATCCTTCAATTATTAGTGTAGAATTAATTCTAATTTAGGGTTAATATCCTTGGTGTGTTAGTTATGTCTCTTCACTCTGGAGCCAAAGCTAATTGAACAGCCTTTAGCCAAGTGTCAAAAGAAACACTTTATGGTAAATATAATCAAGAGGATACATATACTTTCTTCTCTTCATTTTTATTTATTGGGTCTATGTTTGCTTCATGTAAGAGCTTTATATCAATAGTGCACTGGAAAAAAATCTTCTGATAAGGAGGATCAATAAAATATTAAGAAAAATAAAAACTATATATATGACACATACTCTATTAACATGAAATATTTGGGCAGGCAACACACAATGGGCATACATTATGAACAAATTTTTTTTTTATTCAGTGGTCACAGAAACTGTTGTTCCGGGGATATTGCAGCATGTTAAGACAGAGAGATAGTTACAGATGCAAATTACTACTACTAAAATTTGCAATTAATTTTTTAAAATTGACTCACACTATCAATTTATATTTGTAACCGCTCAATATTTGAAAATCATCCATTTTGAGCTGTTGGCCCTACTGAATACATAGCACACAACTATGTGAGAGGTGAATATAAGATCAGAACTGACATCATGAGCTGGATTTTACTAATTCATTAATTCACTTGTGGATTGTATATTTCTTGTTTAGATATATTTAAACTTTAAATTTCCTAATGTCTAGATTGCACATCCAGGTGCAGCACTGAAGCTGAGTTCCCACTTGGAAAAGGGAATCAAGAATAGAAGTGAGAAGATGGTGTCAGTTTAAGAGGACACTCACCATCTCTCTTGAATAAAACAGCTTTGGAGGGGAGGAAGATCCTGCCTGAGTGAGCTTGTTTGGGAACCCACAGAGCTGGAGACTTCTGGGCAATAATCTTGAGAGAGCTAGACAAAGAGATAAATTGCTCAATCTCAAACCATAAGTTTCTCACTCTGTGGATGGAAACCATGGATGACTAAGCCCAAACCTCAAGGCAAAAAGTTGCTGCAAGCCTTGACTCCTGCTGGTCACCAAGAAGGAGGGAGCATTCTCTGAGACTGGAAGGGCTCTGATGAAGGGTGGACAAGGGTGTCCTATCTGTGGGTTTGGATGCCTGGAATGCCTTTGAGCTTCAGGAGCATACCAGCCCTCTATAGGTGGTACCAGAAAGAGGGGAGAGTTGAATCTGCTGAGGCAGTCTATTTTACCTAACCACTCTGGGATAGAGAAACATGGCCTCTGAGAGGGCAGAGTCAGGCAATTGAGTAGTCCCATGCTGAAAACTATCAAAATTTCAACTCCCTTAAGGGAGGTGGTTAGTAGAAAGCACTTAATATGCTTCCAAGAGCCTATTTATGGTCCCCTGGGAGGAGAGGGTGGACTAGAAGACAGTTGAGAGTCATTTGTTTGTATTGAGTTTGGTCACAAGCATCCCATTTGAATTTTAGAAGGGAACTCAACCTGACCAGGAGAGGTGAGGGTGG
The DNA here is from genome assembly GCA_029593785.1 of Cabassous unicinctus. Lineage (NCBI taxonomy): Eukaryota > Metazoa > Chordata > Mammalia > Cingulata > Chlamyphoridae > Cabassous > Cabassous unicinctus. Next base: position 42,673 of record JAQZBX010005675.1, read on the forward strand.
ATCCATTCACACAAGCTATTGTGTACTATGAACCTGAGAGAGAAAGCAATAAGAATAGAAAGGGGCAGAAACAGACAGGCTCCTAATAAGCAGAAATCTACCAAACTGCAGAGTCAAAACTGCTTGAGGGAAAGTTACAGGACAGCTTTCTGAAGAGGTTAAAGACCTAACAATAAAGTTTAGTGCAGTAGAGGATTTTCTGCCTTGTATAAATGGAGTCCCTAGACAATTCCCAGCTCCTCTTAGAGTACTGATCCACTGGGATATCAAACATCCAGCAGATACTTTAGGACAGGGATAACATAAAGATTATTTTTGCATAAGCTTCTCTTGAGTCTCCTATTTTTCCT
>JAQZBX010005675.1:43122-55719 GCA_029593785.1 Cabassous unicinctus
TTTTTTTTTTTTTGGTTTTTGTTCCTCTTTCTTCCCACCCACCCCCATTTTTTTTACATAGGTACTGCTGGCTTGTTTCTTGTTTCCTTTTCTTTGATCTCCACTTTTCTGTTAACACCAATTTTGTCTACTAATGCTTTCCCTTTTCCTTCCTTCATCTTTCTATCTTCCACTTTATCTTGTTGAGGTTTCTTTAGTTTAGTTTTGTTTTTTTACATTCCACCTCTCTTTGTTTAGTCCTCAATTTTTGTGGTTTTCAGTTCTATCTCATTTATCCTGTTTTCATTCTTTTATTAACTTCTTTCTTATTGTCTTTCATTTTCTCTTTCCCTCTCTCATCATCATTCTGGCCTTTTAATTTAAATTTATTCTATATATTTTTCTCTATTCACTTTCCCATTTCTTTGTAGGTATTCCACTTTATTATACCTATTACTTTACACTGCTTACATGAGGTAAGTATTCATTTTCCAAAGTCTTATATGGTTCCTCTTCTAACTTTTACTATTATTAAGTTTATACTTTTTCTTTCTTACCTCTTTTGCTATCACAGTCCATAATCATTTAAATTCAAGGGAACATAGACAAAAGCAAGGAAATAGAATAAGAGGATCAAAGTGTTTTAGAGAAAATTTTACACAAACACAAAAAAGTAACTAAATAAAACTCTAAAGTAGAGAGAAACTAATTAACTCAATAAGCCCATCAAGATAAAAAGATGACAAGACAGCAAAAAAGAAAAAAAAATTTCAAACCATACTAAGAAAAAGGACATGTTGTCCAATGAACAACACAAAAAAAGAAAAACGAAAAAGAAAGAGATGCAGAATATCAAATAACTAATTAAAGCTGTCCAAACAAATATCATGGACAAATTTACTGAAGTGAAGGAAGAAATCAAGTTTATTAAGAGTATACTGAGAGAATATACTGAAGTAATTGTAAATTTACATAAAAAGATAACAGATATGATGAAGATGAATGGCACAATTCAAGAAATTAAAAAGACCCTAGAAGCACATAACAGCAGATTTGAACAGGCCATGGAAAGAATAAGTGATGTGCAAGACAGAACATATGAAATAAAACAGTTAGTAGAACAGATAGATAAAAAGATAGAAAAAATCCAGCAAGGACTTAGAGATTTGAATTATAAAACAAAATGCACAAACATATGCATTATAGGCACCCAAGAGGGAAAACAGAAAAGAAGGGGACAGATGGAGTGTTGGAGGAAATAATGTCAGAAAACTTCCCAAACATATGAGGGAGATGGATGTACATGTCCAGGAAGTACAGCACACACCAACCAGTACAAATCTCAGTAGGCATTCTTCAAAACATATACTATTCTAACTGCCCAATGTTCAAGACAAAGAAAAATTCTGAAAGCAGCAAGAGAAAAGAGAACCACCACATAAAATGCATGCTCAATAAGATAAAGTGCTGATTTCTCATCTGAATCCATGGTGGAAAGAAGGCAGTGGTAAGACATAGACAAGGTGTTAAAATAAAAATAAATTCTCAGCCAAGAATTCTTTATCCAGCAAAGCACACAATCAAAAAAAGATGGAGAGTTCAAGATATTCATAGATTTACAGTAATTAAGAGAGCACACCAATAAGTAAACTGCTCTTCAACAAATACTAAACAGAGTTCTGCAACTTGAAAGGAAAAAACAGGAGAGAGAAAGTTGAAGGAGAGTGTAAGAATAACTAAAAAGACAAAAAGGGAAAGAAAAACAACGTAAGACATACATAAACCTAAAGAAAAAAATGCAATGTAAGTAATTCTTTGAGAGTAATGACACAGAATATTAATGGATTAAACTCACCAGCCAAGAGACACAGATTGGCAAAATGGATGAGGAAATATGACCAATATATAGGATGTCTGCAAGAAACCAATCTTAGAACCAGGTATTCAAGGAGGCTGAAAGTGAATGGCTGGAAAACAATTTACAAGCAAACAATAACCAAAAAAGCAAGGGTGTAGGTATACTAATACTAGACAAAATAGACTTTAAATGCAAAACTATTGTCAGAGACAAACACAGACACTATATATTAGTAAAAGGGATAATCTTTCAAGAAGAAAGAACAATTATAAACATTTATGCACATAACCGGGGCACCTCAAAATACATAAGACAAACCGAGGAATAACTAAGGGGAGAAATAGATGCCTCTGCAATTATAGTGGGGGAATTTAATACACCATTATCAGCATTTGACAGGACATCTTCCCAGAGAATCAATAAAGAAACAAAAATGTGAATAATATATTAGAAAATCTGGACCTAATAAATATACAGAACACTACACCCAAATACAACAGGATATACATTCTCCTTGAGTAAACATGGACCATTCTCCAAGATAGACCACATGTTAAGCCACAGAAAATTTCTCAATGAATTCAGAAAAATTGAAATCATACAAAGTAATTATTCTGATCACAGTGGAATGAAGCTGGAAATAAGCAAGGTCCAAAGAACCAGATTAGACACAAAGATATAGAAGTTAAAAAACACACACTTAGACAAACAGTTGGTAAAGGAGGAAATCTCAAAAGAAATCAGTAACTACCTTGAAATGAATGAAAATGACAAAACAACATATCAAAACATATGGGATATAGCAAAAGCTGTACTGAGAGGGAAATTCATAGACATATATGCATATATCAAAAAAGAAGAAAGAGCTAAAATCAAAGGCCTAACTGCACAGCTGGAGGAATTAGGAAAAGAAAAAGAAAATAACCCTAAAGGAATTAGAAAGAAGGGAATAACAAAGATTAGAGAAGAAATAAATGAAAGAGAAAAGAAGAAAGCACTAGAAAAAATAAAACCAGAACCTGGTTCTTTGAGACGATCAATAAAATTGCCAAACCATTAGCTAGACTAACAAAGAGTAAATGAGAGACGATGCAAATACACAAAATAAGAAATGCGGAAGGAGATATCACCTCTGACCCCAGAGGTATAACGCGTATCATAAGAGGATATTTGAAAAATTATATGCCAGCAAGTAGGATAATTTAGAGGAAATGGAAAAATTCCTAGAAACTCACAAGCAGCCTATATTGACAAAAGAAGAAATTGATGAATTCAACAGACCAATCACAATTAAAGACATAGAGTCTATCATCACCAACCTCCCAACTAAGGAAAGCCCAGGACAAGATGTCTGCACAGGTGAATTCTATGAAATATTCCAGAAAGAACTAACACAACACTACTTAAACTCTTCTAATAAATATAATTAGAAGGAACATTGCCTAACTCATTTTATGATGCCAATATTACCCTAATACCAAAGTCAAACAAAGATGCTACAAGAAAAGAAAACAACAGACCATCTCTCTGATGAACCTAGATGCTAAAATCTTCAACAAAACACTTGCTAATGGTATTCAACAACACATCAAATTAATTATACACCATTACCAAGTGGGTTTCATCCCGGATGTGCAAGGATGTTTCAATATAAGAAAATTAATCAGTGTAATACACCACAGAAACAAGTCAAAAGAAAAAAACCACATGATCATCTCTATAGATACAGAAAAAGCATTTGACAAAGTAGAGCACACTTTCCTGATAAAAACTTTGCAAAAGATAGTAATAGAAGGTAAGTTTCTGAACATGATAAATGTTTATATGAAAACACACAACTAACATCATATTCAATGATGAAATCCTAAAAAACTCCCTCTAGCCTTGGGAACAAGACAAGGATGCCCATTGTCACAACTCCTATTTAAAATTGTGTCAGAAGGACTTTCTTGAACACTGAGAGAAGAAAAAGATATAAAAGGCATCCAAATTGGAAAGAAAGAAGTCAAAATTTCACTATTTGCAGACGATATGATCCTATACATAGACAGCCCTGAGAAATCTACAACATGGCTTCTAGAACTTAAAAATGATTTTAGTAAATTGGCAGGTTAAAAGATCAATGCACAAAACTCAGTAGCATTCCTGTACACCCATAATGAATAATCTGTAGAGGAAGTAAAGAAAATAATACAATTTAGAAGATTAAATAAAAGAATCAAATACCTAGGAAAAAAATTAACTAAAGATGTAAATGACCTATACACAGAAAACTACACAAACTGTTAAAGGAAATCAAAGAAGATGTAAATAAATGGCAGAATATTCTCTGTTTATCAATAGGAAGACTATCCATCATTAGGATGTCTATCCTACCCAAACAAAACTACAGTTTTAATGCAACCCCAATAAAAATCAACACCACATTTTTTTACTGAATTGGTAATGTTAACTATGAAATTTATGTGTAAGGGCAAGAGGCCCCAAATGGCTAAAGGCATTTTGCAATGGAAAAATGAAATTGGAGGGACTAGAAATCATACTACATTCTACCTGACTAGAAAGCATACTACAAAGCTACAGAGATCAAAACTGCTTGTTATTGGCAGAAGGATAAACTACTGACCAATGGAACTGAATTGAGAGTTCTGATATACATCTTCACATATACAGTCATCTGATATTCAACAAGGCCACCAAGCCCACTCAACTGGGAGAGAATGGCCTCTTCAACAAATGATGCCAGAGGACTGTATATCCATATCCTAAAGAATGAGAGAGGAAAGCCATCTTACACCATATACAAAAATCAACTTGAGATTGATCAAAGATCTAAATATAAGAGCCAAGACCATAAAGACTTTGGAAGATTATGTAGGGAAAACTTTACAGGACATTGTAATAGGAAATGTTTTTGCAAACTTTACACCAAAAGAAAAAGCAGTTGAAGAAAAGAAATAGATAAATGGAACCACCTCAAAATTAAAAACTTTTGCATCTCAAAGGAGGTTATCAAGAAAGTAAAAAGCAGCCTACCCTTTGGGATAAAATATATGGCAAATTTATATCTGACAGGAGCCTAATATCCAGCATATATTAAAAAATCCTACACCTCAAAAATAAATAGACAAACAACCCATTTAAAAAATGGGTACGTATCCTGAAAAGACACTGCTCCAAGGACAAAATACAGCTGGCTAAAAAGCACATGAAATGATGCTCAGAATCACTAGCTATTAGGGAAATGCAAATGAATACTACAATGAGATATCATCTTACACCCATTAAACTGGCGGCTATTAAAATAACCGGGGACTACAAGTGTTGGAGAGGATGTGACAAATACAAAACAAATACAAAATAATTTATAAGATCCCTAGTAAAAATGTTTAAATATCACCATAAAAGACAATACAAGAAAACAAAGTGCTCAAAGTGCTCCCTATATGCCTTTAAGTTCTAGGCCATGTTTCATATTATTCAATCTTTGTTCCCTTATTGATCCTCTGTCAGACCTTCTGTGCAATACTGAAAGCAGTGTATTGAAGTTTCAAACAATTATTGCAGAGTTATCTATTTCTGCCTTCAATTTTGCCAATGTTTGCCTCATGTAATTCGAGACATCCTGGTTAGGTGCATATACATTTATGATGACTGGTGAATTGGTTCTTTTATTAATATATAGTGTTTTTCCTTGATTCTAATAACAGTTTACTTTAAAGTTTATTTCATCTGATATAAGTAAAGCTACTACAGTTGTTTTGTGTTTGTTTGTGTGCTTGTTTGTTTTGGTTAATGCATGCATGGAATACCTTTTCTAGCCCTTGGCTTTCAATTTATTGGTATCATTGTTTCTAAGGTAAGTCTCTAGCAGACAGGACATAGATGGTTAATATTTTTTAATCCATTCTGACAGTCTTTGTCTTTTGATTGGGGAGTTTAATCCATTAACACTCAATGTTATTACTGTAAAGACAATGCTTTCTTCACTCATTTTGGCCTTTAAGCTTTATCTGTCATATATTATTTTCACCACTTTTTTCATTACTTTTACTGAAATAATCAGGCATTTCTGGACTCTCTTTCAAGCCTATCTTTCCCGTCTTTTCTTTTCAGATTATAGTGCTCCCTTTAATTGTTTCTGCAAAGGCAGTCTCTTGGTTACAAACTCTCATTTTCTGTTTATCTGTGAATATTCTAAATCCTCCCTCATCTTTTATAGAAAATCTTGTCAGGTATAATATCAGTGCCAGGCAGTTTTTATATTTCAGTATCTTAAATATATCATAGCACTACCTTCTTTCTCCCATGGTTTCTGATGAGAAATCAGCACTTAATCTTATTGGGTGTCCCTGGCATGTGATACATTGCTTTTCTCTTGCTGCTCTAAAAATTTAATCTTTTTTTGTCTTCAACATTAGACATTCTGTTTAGTGTATGTTTTGGAGTAAGTCTATTTGGATTTATTCAGATGAGAGTACATCTTGCTTTATGGATATGGATGTCTACATCCTTCAGTGGGGCTGGGAAATTTTCTACCATTATTTCTTCAAATATTCCTTCTCCCACTTTTTGCTTCTATTCTCCTTCTGGGACAACCATGACAAGAATATTTGCATGTTTCTTGCAGTCATTTATTTCCCTGAGACCCTGTTCATTTTTTTCATTTTTTTCCTTTTTCTGTTCTTTTATATATTTACTTTCAGAGGCCATGTCTTCAAGCTCATTGATCCTTTTTTCTACCTTCTCAAATCTGCTGTTATAAGCCTCCATTGTATTTTTTATTTCTCTTATTGTGCCTTTCATTACCATAAGAGCTGCTATTTTTCTATATATGCTTTCAAATTCTTCTTTGTGCTCACCCAATGTCTTAATATCCTTAATTTCTTAACCATCTCATTGAATTTATAAAGACTTTTTGAACATCTATAATTAATTATCTCACCTCCTTTAGGTCTTCTGGAGGCTTGTGTTGGGCCACATCTTTCTGTTTGTTGATATGAATTGGAATTTTTTGTTGGTGTCTTGGCATCTGGCGTACTAGATGTATTTATTCTAGGTGCAGTTTCTCTCTTTAGGTTATGGCTTCCTTGCCCTTTTTCCCTTGAAGATTGTGTAGTAGGAACCAATTATGTAGTTAACACTGTAAGCTGGGGAGGCTGAAGTTGCCCAATTTGTCCTAGGAAATGATGAAGCTTGTCTCACCCTACTCTTCTGTCAGTGGTTAGGACAGAGTTGCAGCTGTTCATTGTGATCCAGGCTGTGAAGGCCAAGGCCATCTGCAGTTGCCCAGAGAGACTTTTGCAGCTTCACACTCCTTCTCCTCCTGCCTTCGCAGGGATGGACCTGTTGGTAATGGGAGTAAATTAAGTCATGAAGGCCAAAATTGACCACAGTTGACCAGGAAGATTAGTCTAGCTCTTGCCCTTCTTCCCCTGCAAAGGGTGAAGAGGACTCTACAGAGTGACCAACAACTAATCCATGAGGGCCAAAAGTGCCTGCCTTTTCCATGAGAAGCTGAGGGAGTTCTGCCCCTTCTGAACTTTAAGGGTTGAGGATGGAGTAACTGGCACCCACCAAAGTATTCTGTACCAGCTGAAAGCACCTAAAATTGCCCAGGGGAGCTAAGGAAACACAGTTCCTCTCCTATCCTGTTTATGGGACAAGGATGGAGCTACGGGTGTCTGAGTTTCCACTCTGTGTGGGCTGCAATAGCTTGCAGTTGCCCAGAGCAGCTAGGGAAACATCAGCCCCCTCAAATCCTATGGAGGGTGGGGATGGAATTGAATTCACTAAACAAACCAGTCTGTGTGGGATGAAAGCACCTGCAGTTACCCAGAGAGGCTAGGGAAGCACCAGCACCCTCTTATCCTATAAAGGGTCATATTGGAGTTCCAAGCACTCAACAAACCCAGTAATGTGGGCCCAAAGGACCTGCAATTGCCCAGAAAGGCTGATGAAACACATCTCCCCTCCTATCCTACTGGGTAAGGGCTTGGATCTACAGGTATCTGAGTATCTAGTCTGTGCAGGTTGAAAAGACATGCAGTTGCCCAGAGAGGCTGACCAAACACCTGTCCCCTCCTATCCTATGGTGGAATATGGGATGGAATCCAAAGCACTCAACCAGCAAATCCTTGTGGCCCCAAATCACCTGCAGTTGCCCAGAGAGGCTGAGGACACATCAGCTCCTTCTTCTCCTAATGGGGTGGGGGGATTGGAGCCTCAGGTGCCCAACAGTCCAGTTTGTGCCATCCAAAAGCATCTGCAGGTGCTCAGAGAGGGTGAGGAAACACCGTCCCCTCCTATCATATGCAGAGGGAAATAGATTCAAAGATGCTCAACAAACCAGCTTGTGCAGTATGAAAGCACTACCAGTTGCCCAGACAGGCCGAGGAAATACAGCTTCACTCCTATCTTATTGGAGAGCAGGGGTGGAGCCCCACATTTTCAACTATCCAGGCTGTGCCAATGAAAAGCACCTGCATCTCCTGAGAGGCTGAGGAAACACCAGCAGTTCCTATCCTATGTGAGGGAGTGATGGAATTGGAAACAGTAAACAAGCCAGTCTGTACAGGCTGAAAGTACCTGCAGTTGCCCAAAGAGACCAAGGAAACACAGCTCCTTTCCTATGCTATTAGTGAGTGGAGATGGAGCCCTGTGTGTCTGACTATCCAGGCTGTGCTGGCTGAAAGTCTGCAGTTGCCAATGGAGGCTGGTGCTGTTACTGCCAGCTTCCTCTCTGCCAGAGGTGGGGATGGGGCTTAGTCTAGGGCTGCAATCTAATCTGGGTGAAAAGAAGCCAATTCTTACTGTGTGTCCTCACAATCACTGTTATTTTCAATCAGCCATGCTTCCCCTCAAGCCTGGAGTGGAGGTAAATTGGTGGCTCCCAACCTCTCTCTGAATTTGACAGGCTCAAACTTTCACTGTACTTAAGATCATACCATAGCTAGCCAAATTTACTAATCATTAGCTGAAGTCAGTGAATGTCTGTCTTTCTCACTCCTGTTTTTGGGAAATGTAGCTTCCAACATTAACCATTGGATAGCCTTCAAGGCAGCTTGTGCCACCAGTGGAGGATGGACCCAATCTCCAAGGGATGGAGTGCTCTACTCATGAACTTTCACTGCAGGCTGACAGTCACCTCCTTCCATTCTTTCAAGGATGTTGTAAGGTGCTCTACTGTTCTTCTAGACTCCCAAACAGGTGCTTTAGATAACTCTGGGTAATTACTAACTACCCTGTAGGATGAGCTGACTCTTCATGCTCCTTACACTGCCATCATCTTGCCCCTCCAACCCTGACTGATTTTATAACTGCTTGATCTTTCATATATGAAAGATGAATGATGAAGTCACCAAGTGAAGAGTGGATTTATTTATTTATCCTTTCAGTTCTATTAGTTTTTCTTCACATATTTTGAAGCTCTGTTTTTAGGTGCATATATATTTAAGATTGTCATTTCCTCTTGGAAAATTGGCTCCATCATCATAATGCAAAACTTCTCTTTACCCCTGATAATCCTCTGGCTTCTAAAATCTGAATTTTCTCAAATTAATATAGTAAGTCAAGCTTTCTTTTGATTAATGTTAACATGATATCTCTTTCTCTAATCTATAACATACATCTGTATATGTATTAATAAAGTGAGTCTCTTCTGCAAAATATGTATTTGGATTTGTGTATTTATCCACCTTGACAATGTATTTGCCATAAAATAAACTTATTTTACACTGAAACTGGTCCATGATGTTGAGTGTTGTTTTCAAAATCACATTTAAATTTGCATTAATATCTATCATGACTGTAGCTGTTTTGTAATTATTGGATTTATTTGTCCCATGCCAACTCTTCTGCCTATTTTCATTTTAAATGAATGTTTTATATGATTACATTTTTATTTCATTCTTGACATTAAATTTCATTCCTTTTAATTTGGGGGGATTTGTCATAGAGTTTTGAATGAATTTTAGCTAATATAAACCCACTTCAAAACAACACTATATCACTTTAAATTTATTGAGGACACTTTACAATAGAGTGTCCCAATTCCTCCCTCTCATTGTTGGTGCAAATTGTTGTCATTATTTCATTTATCCACATGCTGTTCAAATTATTAATTTTTACTATTATGAATTTAAACAATTACCTTTTATATCAATTAATAAAAATAAGAAGAATAGTTCCTTCACTTATGCTCTGATGTTATTCCTTTACATATGCTGACAAAATTTTATTTTTTGGCATTAATTATTTTATTAGAATTGTTGTAGGTTTACAGAAAAATCATGCAGAAAGTACAGAGTTCCCATATAACACCACCACACACAGTTTTCTCTATATTAACATTTTACTTTTTTAATTTTTATATTAAAGCAGCTTCAGATTACATAAATGTTACAAAAATATAAAGGATTCCCATATATCCTACTTTCTCCTTCTCCCACAATTTCCCACATTAACAATACCTTTCACTAGTATCATAAATTTGTTACAATTGAATTGATAAACACATATTGAAGCATTGCTACTAACCATGGGTTACAGTTAACATAATAGGTTACACTCTGTCCCACACAATTTGTAGGTTATGACAACATATACAGTGGCCTGTATCTGTCACTGCAATATATTGCAGGTTAACACCAAATTCCCCAAAATGCCCCCATATTACACCTGTTGTTCCTTGTCCCAATCCTCAGAGCCTCTAATGGCCACTGCTTTATGTCAATGAAAAGAGTTCTTCCATTGCTAAAATAATAATAATTCTATAGCAGTATAATAATGTTTATTTAGTCCATTGTTCATTCCCCAATTTTGAGGATTTGGGGATGGTGATGCCCAATCTACTTCTAATTGAGAGGGAGCTTAAATGCCTTAGGGAAGATGAATGGAACTATCTTGATTGCAGCTGCAGACACTCTCTCTTCCTTGGGATGGGTATTGTCCATCATCATCTCCTTGTTAGTTGTCCTTCGTAAGTCCAATGAACTGGAGAGTAGGTATTGCAACTTTGCTGAAATTCAGGGCATGACTGGAACATGGACATATGAAAGATTTAAGTCTCTGGAACACGTATTTATCAAGTATACTGCTATTTATATGTTCAAATAAAAAAGACAAAAGAGCCACAGGTAGAGAACCTATAAATGAGTATAACTCTGTTATACTGGAAAGCATAAATTCCAAAGTAAGACCCACTGACAAGGTGTTGAATTGCTGAGCTTTCTACATTGCTTATAGTTTCTGGATTTCTCTAGAGTCCTCAGAAACCCTGTTATTTGAAGCACTGTATGCTGTGGCAGTCCATGACATACTACTGAGATTTGCATACAACTTACCTCTGGAATGACCTGCCAACTCACTTTGAAATCTCTTAGCCATAAAAACTCATTTTTATTTACCATTTCCCACTTTTGGTGAAGGTCTTCTTCCAAATGGATTGACAGTTGGCATTTGGTAATAATCCCTTGTTACCATGCTCTGGGGAAGGTAGTGCATTTATATGCTGAGTTAGACTTAGAGAGAGGTCACATTTGAGCAAAAACAAGGCTTTCAGGAGGTAACATTTAGGCAGTATATAATATTAGGCTATGTTTCAGTTTTGCAAGAAAATGTTCATTAGTACAATCATCAATATCAAGGGTCTGGCATAATAGTCTTTCTTCCTTCAGTAGGTAATGCCCTTGTGCTTGGGGATTCTTGCTATCTTATAAAAGAATGTAGCAGAACTCCCCAGGATAGGAATTAAATATTCTTTTGATTATTTTGTGGAACTTCACCAACTGAGATAATTACCCATGTACATTTGAACATATTCATATCGCTTAGAGGAATGCTTCAGGTGAACACCTTCCCCTACATCCCCCCATCACTGACACCCTGAACCAGTGATCATCCTCTGACACTTTAGTCATCGTTTTGTGATCCAAAACCTCTCCAAAAGTGAAGCCAACAAAATAAGTATATAAAATTAATAAGAAAATGAAATAATTTTAGAAATCAATAAAATACAAAAAATTAAAAATTGAAATAATAAAATGATTTAAAAAATAGACAGTGTCTTTTATCACTGTATGTTCTGTTGTCTTTTATGTAAAGTGATATTTTCTTCCATATATTCCCCCAGTGTCTTATTTTCATTTTATCTTCAAAGAAGCTTTAGGATACAGAAAAGTTACATAGAGAATGTAGGGGATTCACATATACCCGACACCCTCCTTCATTTCTCCTCTCCCCTATTAATAACATTTTACAGGTTGAACAATTCTAATGCCCTAAAAAAGCCCCTTGTTCCATCTATGCTTTTCTTCCTTTCCCCTCCCCTCAGAACCCATGGTAACCACTAAGTTATAATTTTTGAAGAATAAGATTCATAGCTACTTGCAGTAATATTGAGGGCTTCACATATTGGTCTGTTTTCTATTTTTTAGGCATTGCCTAATATTCTCAAGGGATTCTTGTCACTCTAATTGACAAGTACTCCCCAGAATGGGAGTCTGACATTTTCTTGTTTATTGTGTTGGTCCCCACCCACTGATACAACACACTATGACAAGATGAACACTTACATATTCCATAGAACCCTATCCCAGTTTTACCCTTTCCCACATACCCACACACACACCTGACACCCTGCGCTAATAACACACCTCTGACAATTTTTCCAAAAGGACATTCTCAACATTGTAGTTTTAACCATTGTCCTGCAAATCCCCATAGTTCACCTGCTCCTTCCCCCGAACTTCCCCCCAGTT
>JAQZBX010005676.1:0-55627 GCA_029593785.1 Cabassous unicinctus
CCACTCCAGTCTGCTCCCATGAGTCCCATGGTACCGTGAAGCATCTGGTATCCCCTCAACTTTGGCCCAGTAGAAAAGAGCAGCTAGAGGAGAAGAGCCTGCTGTCCATCTCTTAAGATTAGTCTCTCTTTTCATCTTTTCTTTTGGGATTAATCGGACTTCTCCCATTTTTCTAAGGTCTTTTGAAATCTTAAAGGGTTTGGCCTTTAAGAAAAACTAGAAAGTTGGAGTCCAAAGGACCTGTCTCTCTTTCCACCCCCTCTTTTTTACAGACAGGAATCAATACTATAGAAGGGAGGGGATGGGCTCAAAGCCACACAGATGGAATGCTGCAGAAAACCAGCCTAGAATGCAGGTCTTCTGGCTTCCAGTCCAGTGCTCATTCCCTTCAGCAAATCGCCTTCTCACACTCAGAATTTTTCTCTCTAGTGTTGCCATCCATAGCTCTCAGCAGATATCACTTAACTTAGCAAGAGAGAGGAACAGAAAAATAGCAAGGGGTAAGGAGCAGTATCTCTGCGATGCAACCAACCACCAGCCTGTAGAGTCTCTGGAACATGGAGAACTAAGAAATGTGGCAATACTTGGCAAACACTTCATCTTTCTGGCCTCTGGTCACAAAGCAATAATTCACAACACTTTTAGTTCCTTCTTCAACTTAAAAAAAAGAGAACTACTAACTTTTCAAGTGAAAAGTACCTTCCTCAGTGTACAGTTTCCTGGGCCTAATCTGTTCCCTTAACCTCCTAGGAAGGCTGCCTCAGGCCTGATTTCCTCCCAGGGGCCTGGGATTTTGCTTCTCAGCTTCCTTCGACTCTTGTGACGTGAAGGGAGGCAGGATGACTGAGACCCAACCACTCTGACCTGCCAATGAACGTGGTTCAGCTTCTTATGCACGTCCTGTGCAGTCTATACTACTAGGCCCACCAAATCAGTTTGCTCTATATAATTTTAATATGGAATGCACTAAAATGAACGAAAAATAAAGGTGCTGATGCATGTGCCTCCACCAAGAACTGTTAATAACAAGATGTTTCCACTTCAAAAGACTATGAGACTGTTTCAGACACTCTGAAAGCTTTTGAAAATGAAGTTGTTTTCTTAATTCCCTTTTTGGATTGTTCATTGTTAGTGTACAGAAACACTACTGATTTTTGCATGTTGATCTTATACCCTGCAACTTTGCTAAATTCCTTTATTAGCTTTAGTAGCTATCTTATGGATTCTTTGGAATTCTCTATATATAGGATCATGTCATCTGCAAATAGAGATAGTCCTTTCTAATCTGAATTATTTCTTTTTCTTGCCTACTTGCTCTTGCTAGAACTTCCAGTACAGTGCTGAAAAACAGTAGTGATAGAGGGCATCCTTTTCTTGTTCCTGATCTTAGGGGGAAAGCTTTCAGTCTTTCGCCTTTGAGTATGGTATTAGCTGTGGGTTTTTCATAAATGCATTTATTGTGTTAAGGAAATTCCCTTCTATTCCTAGTTTTCTAAGTGGTGTTTTTTTTTTGTTGTTGTTGTTTTTTTAAATCATGAAAGGGTGTTGGATTTTATCAAATCCCTTTTCTGTGACAATTGAAATGACCATGTGGGTTTTTTTTTTAATTCTCTTAATCTGCTGTATTACATTGACTGATTGTCTTATGTTGAACCACACTTATATTCCTGAGATAAATCCCTCTGAAAGCTTTTTAATAACTAGAAAAGTCAGGGCTTTGAAAGGTTAGAGGATTCAAAGGCCTCATCTCTTGGACCCTGACTACCTCTAAAGGGAGCATCCAAGAGGGATTATTGGTTCGAGCCTTCCTGAATTCAAAACAATCTCTCAGCAGCTCTCCCCATGTCAGACATGTCTGACTGGACCAGATGTAGAGATGAACCAATTCCCAGTCATCATGAAACCCAGAGGGCACCAAGTTCAACTTCAGTGTGAGCTTCACTTCCTCTAGCTCAGTGCTTCTCAGTCCTCGCTGTACATTAGAATTGCTGAGGGAACTTTTAAAAACTACTGGTTCCTGGATCCATCCCAGGAGACTGAGCTTCATTTGGTTTTGGAATGGGGCTGCGGTATCTGTAATCTTTAAAAGCTGCCCTGCTGATTTTGATGCACGGTGAGGATTCGAAGTACTCAGTGGTTGAGCTGACTTGCTCCATGAAACCCTTGACTGGTCACAGCTTTCAGCGATGTGGTATACTCCCCATTTGGACAGTAATGCTGACCCACTTTACAGCCCTTCCCTGATTTTAAAATCCATTTGTAAATAGAGTAAATGCCAACTTCGATGAATTAAAGTTTCAAAGTTCCAAAGAACCTTAACTGTCATCTAGCCCAATTTTTTTTTCTAGATACATCAGACTGTTCTAAAACATCCCCGCCAGGGATCATCCAGCTCGTACATCTGTTGCTGGGGACCTCCCAACAGCAGTATGTTGAAATCATCTTATTCCATATTTGGACAGCACTGTCTTTCAGAATTCCTCCTTGTGTTAGTCTCTTATGTGACTTCCACCGATTGGTGAAAGATACCAAAAGGTTAGCAGGCTTCACCAAAATCCCTCAAATAAAAGTGGGGGATATTCAAAACATACCACACAGAATAAGTTGTAATGGTCTGGCAAAATACTAGACTTTTCATATTTGGAAATGATTATCGTATGCCTGTCCCCATCTTTTCCTCTCTGGTCTCCACAGCCCTATTTCCTTCAGCTCTTCTTTATTGGCTGTGTTCTCAGGTATTTTCTAGGGATATGTGTGATGTAATAGCCAGAACTTAGACCATGAAACGAGCCAGATTTGGAGTGAAGGTTCAAATCTTGGCTTTGCATGTCAAGTGCTTAGCACATGATGAATACTTAGCGCATTTTGCGGTTGAAATGGTCTCTTCTGGGAAGCGGGTGTGGCTCAATCGATAGAGGTCCAGTTTACCATATGGGAGGCCCCGGGTTCGCTTCCCGGGGCCTCCTTGTGAGAGCAGGCCGGCCTGCGCGGCGCTGTGGGCTGATGCAGCAAGACCTCACAGCAAGGGGGAGATAAGCAGACACAGAAAAAGCACAGCAAATGGACACAGCAAACACAAGCAGCAAGGGGGGGCTAAATAAATAAATAAATAAATCTTTAAAAAAAAAACAACAAAAAAAAAACAAATGGTGTCTTCTACGTTGACCTCATCATTGCTATCTGTGTGACCTTAGGCAGGCCACTGAACCTCTCAGAGACTCAGTTTCCTTCCCTGGAAAAGTAGAATGAAAATGCCTTGCTCATAGGACAATGTCTCCCAAATGGTGGGTCTTTAACCACCACCCCGCTGTCCCCTTCTTCCTGCATCCTCCACAGTGATTCCTATTGTCCAGCAAGTTTGGGAAGTGCAGTCGGAGGGTGGTTGCATGGATCAAGTGAGAGCATGCAGGAGACGCGGTCCCTGAGATGGCAATGCATGTGCTCAATAAATCCCACCCTCGTCCCATCCCCTCCTCATTGTATTAACAACTGTTTTTTAATGTGTTGTGTCCAGAATGAAAAGAAGCACTCCACTTATGAGCTTACTGACACAGATCAGCCACAGGCAGATTGCCCCTTGGGCAAAAGCAGATTTTTTTCCCTTCAATTTGTAGATTGCCTCTGAAAACCTGAGAGCTGTCTAAGAAGGGAGGGAACATGAAGGCATAAAGAGATGAGCCTGACAGCGTCTTTTGCTTTTTACTGTTTGTTGCTTAGTTGTTTCATTTTGTTTGGTGTTATCTGATTTTTTTTTTGTAGACTTCAAGTGTGGTACAGAACAGGCGTTCAATGAATTATTGCTAAAGTCAATTACCAGTGCCTCTTTTCCCAGTTCATTGGTGCAGATAATTGAGTTGACTGGGACGGAGTATCAGGGTTCTGGGTACTGCCAAGACACCAACTGTTCTCTTCCTGTTTTCCTTTTAACAAAGAAGGGACAGCTGACGAGACACAGTTATGGAGCCGCAGCCAGGACCCAAACCCCGCAGCTGCCTGCCTTTTTTCATCTGCGGTGGTTCTCTACCATGCCCTGCGCCTTCTACCGGAAAGTTTTGGAAGGAGTGCTTATTTGCATGGGGCCAGCCCCACCCCACACGTGCCTCCTGTTGGCAGCAGACCTGTGAGCTCCTTACCGCCTCTGGGGCACGTCAGCTTTACCACGCCGCGTTCAGCTTTACCACGCCGCGTTAAGAAGGTGTCAGCTTGCCGCCACCTCACTGGGAGGGACTGCCTAAGCTGCAGGGCCTGGGCCTGTACCTAGTTCCCAGGGGAAGGGCTAGATGACAGTTCTTTCCAACGTTGAAAGTTTCTCTTTTCCAAGGTTTTATTTTGAAAAATGTCAGATCAATAGAGAAGGTAAAAGATTACTGGTACCATGAATGTCCAGATTCAGTGATTAGCATTTTGCTATAGTGCCCATGTGTTCTCTCTATCTATATGGATGTATACACACTCACACACACACACTTATAATAAAACTTTTCCTGAGCCATTTGAAAATAATTTACAGACATCATAACACTTAACCTCTAAAGACTTCACTGTGTATTACCTAAGAAAAGGATATTCTCCTATATAACCGCAGTACCATAATCACACCCAAAAAGTTGACTATTTATTTAATAGAGTTATTTAATATATAAGCCATATTCAAATTTCCCAGTTCTCCAAATGCCTTTAGAGAGTACTGTGCAGTTTTTGTCACAGCCTGCTCCAGTGGAGCTTGAACTGAAGTTTTCCCTCCTGGAACGTGACAGATGAGGTCATGACCCCCTAAATTGGGAAAGTGATGCACTGGATACAAAGCACTTTAATTTATATCATTTCATTTAACCTTACGATGATTTAACAAGATAGGTACGAGTATTCTCTCTATTTCACTGGTGAAGAAATTGAGGTTCAGAAAGTTATCTAAATTGCCCAAATAATATGAGCCAATATTCCTAGCCCAGGCTGTGTGTCATGTAATAATTATGGAAAAGTAAGAGCTTATATTTGTAAAAAGCCTTTTCAGTGTCATCACGTTCCTTAGCATCTTCACCAGGTGGTGGTAGCACATACTATGCTATCCCCATTTTACAGACAAGGAAAGTAAGTTGGAGACCCTCGGGGACTAGTGTTAAACAGTATTTCCATAGTCAAGGAAACGTAAATTACATGTATTGGGTTTTTAAATGTTTGATGTCAACCTTTAAGCAAAGTTCAGTATTCTTGGTGTACTTGGTTATAGTCCTGGGCAATTGAGAATGGAAGTGTAGCCAACTGAGGGTGAGAAGTGAAGGAGAGGAGGGCAGGGAGGGGCTCCGGTCCCCTGTCTTCTACACAGGGAGTCCAAGAGAGTCTGTTAAAATGTTTTAAACAGTAGACCAGATTTTAAGATTGAACATGCAAAGTAACCAGTAATCGAATTATTATTTTTTTTAAGATTTATTTATTTATTTATCCCCCCCTTGCTGCTTGTGCTTGCTGTGTCCACTTGCTGTGTGTTTTCTCTGTGTCTGCTTATCTCCCCCTTGCTGTGAGGTCTTGCTGCATCAGCCCACCCTGGCCTGCCCTCACAAGGAGGCCCAGGGAATCGAACCCGGGGCCTCCCATATGGTAAACGGGAGCTCTATCGATTGAGCCACACCCACTTCCCCCAGTAATAGAATTAAAATCAAATATTGGGAGGAAGAGAAGGAGAAAGAGAGAAATGGGATCGAAATCCTCGTCTGTTTTGTCGTGTAATGATAGATATTGTCTAGAAGTGGCAAAACAGGGAATAGAGTTATTAGTGTATTACCTAGTTATGTGGATAACCATGAAGAGAGCTATTAACAGAAAGCTGTTTGGGCAATTGGATGCGGTTGGGAAGAAGGAGGGACAGGAAACTATTGCTTGTTATTATAAGGTCTTCTACACAATCTGATGGTGTCCACCCAGGATGGTAGTGAGAAAAGCAGGCTTCCAATTCAGGTATCCTGATTTCTAAATACATAAAGGGGAGCAGGTCAAAATGATGAGCTGAAACAGAAAGGCTGTTTTAATTAACCCTGTGCCCACTGGACACGCTTTCCTGGAGAGAGCCCAGGACACAGCCTGCCCACGAGGTGCACCTACATCCTACATGAAGTGCCATTATTTTTGTTGTTACATTTTAAAAAGATTTTGATAACTTTGATTTTAAAAATATCTACCCATAACTAGTTCATTTATTAATAATGTTAAGTTGGCTATTTCTCAGTAACCCTGAACATGTGCCGAAATGATTGTGAAGTGAGAGAAAAGTCTTACTTACAAGTTATTTTCAAGTATAATGAATGCTTATGAAAACCAAATTTAAATATGAATACAGTTGACATGTTACGTTTTATAGGTGTTTAATTAAACACAAAAGCCTCAATTAATTATAATAATTATTAATTAAGCCTCTATTAATTTCCGTACTGCAGTTTTATTTTTGCATTTGGAATCCATAGCGTTTTCTTCCATAGGCCTCCAAAAGGCATTTTGGCCCTGGGCCTTCTGGCCTGGAACCACGTGGGGTGGGAACTGAGTGCAGATGTGGCCCCCGAAGGGACCTGTGGGTGAGCCTTCGAACCTGGCTTGACTGAAGCCAATGACCCAAATCTCATCTTCCTATCACGGCCCGTCCTCACACCTTTAGTGCAAGAAGTACCTGTTGTCTAGTGTGTGGCTTGCTGAACCCCTTCGTGTCTGACATCTCATTCACTCTTCATGGCAACCCTGTGAGGCGGGCAGGACACACGTTCCTCTTTTTATCAGTGGTGAAACAGGACTCAGAGAGGCCAAGGCACTTTCCCAAAGCCAGATGGCTCCAAGGACTCAGATTGAGAACCCAGGTCTTCTGATTCCTGATCTTTGTCCTTTCTAACACATCCCACGGCCATATCAAACAAAGGTGGGCAGTGTCCTCAACGGCCCATGGAATCTAGCCACGTACGTTATAGCTGTGCTGTACAAATGCAGACATCACATTGAGTTGTGATTATTAATTTTACTCGTGCATTGGTTTTGACAAGTCCTTAAGATTTGTCTCTCAATGAAAGCTACATTCTTGCTCATTTTCACCTAGTTAGCCAAGGGAACGATGGTGAAAGTGTTAGAGTTTGAGTTCTGTTTCTCATTTTCTAATCAGAGTTGAAAATAATCATCATGCATGCATTTACGCCTGTGTTAGGCTGGCCACACATTAAGACGCCTTTGCCTTTTAGCTGGTCTGGAGCTAAAACACTGGCACCTCCCAATTTATATACTCTCCTCTGTAATCCAAATTACTCTCTGCCACTCATTACCAATCTCCTGGCTGAATGCCATCACAAAGATGCTTCTGTGATAAAATTGATTTGTTAAAAAAATAAAAAAAAATGTTTCTGTCAAGTCCACATCATATCTCTGAGTCATCTCCTCACTTCCTCTTGCTGACAGAAATCACCAGACCCTTGGGGAGGCCCAGAAAGTGACCACAGGGTTGGGGTGGCTGTGGGAAGTGGGTGGGTAGGGCTCCTGCTAAGCTGGCCACAGAGACTTGTGACACTCCCGCACCCACATTCAGTCCCAGACAAAGGTCTCTGTGTCTCGGATGGCAGGGCTAGAGCCAGATGCCGGGCGGGGGCTGGCCTGCTGATACCGTCCAGAAGAGGCTGCCCAGGGCAGAGAAGAACCTGTAAGGCCACTCTCGGCTGGGCTTAGAGCATGGAAGTGCCTGGCTGGGGTCCTGCTCATGGCGAGGACTCAGGACACATTGCTGATTACTCGGAGAACAGGGAGTAGGCTTGTCCTTGAGCTGAGAGGCAGGCAGGAATAAATGCCCTTCCTTATCTCCTGCCCTCAAAAACACCCTCAGTATTCCCGAGGTCCCTTGCTTGCTTAGAGGCCACCTCCTTGCTTCCTTGGCCTCTTCCTGACATTGGGCCTCTGAGATGCACAGGCTTTGGAGACTTGGATTCCTGCAACCTCTCTAAGCTTCAGTTTCCTCATCTGTAAAATGGGGACAAGAATTGTGAGGCTCATCTTAGAGCCTGGTGTTACAAACTGTCTGGCCTAAAGCCAATGTTAGTTATTATCATTACTCTTGACCTGGATGTCTCACCCCACCCCCATGTATAAATATTTGGCCCTTTAAGGGTCTGTCTGGGATGGGCAAAGTGGCCAAGCAAAGTCAAGGATGCCTCAAACAGTCAGTTCCCCAGCCCTGCAAGCTATACTTCTGGGTGGATTTATCCCCAAAGGGGTGTTTATATACCAGACAGAGGAAAATGTTTCCCTGTCTGAAGGTCAGATGGAGGGGTTAAGAGGGCTGTCTGTGGTGCGGGCTCTAAGATGTATGGTCCCTCTGGGCCCCATTGGGCTTCAGACTGCAGGCCTCTGGGGTGTGAGGGGGAGTGGAGTGGCCTGGGGCTTTGATTGGCAAAGCCTGCCTATTATCTGGCCCAGCCTGTGTTTCCAGGGCATTATAAATAGCACCGGCTTTGGAAGGAGGAGTCGCAGATGTGGTTGAGGCAAAGTAAATGGGAAAGTGGGAGATTTGAAATGATGGGCTTAAGGCTTTTGGGCCAAAATCCAGGCTGGAGCCGTCTCCATGGCAATAGGACACCAGGGAGGGCTCAGCTCGGGTGCCTTTGAGGCAGAAGGCCTGAGTTATAAGCCAGAAGGAGCCCGTGCACGCTGGCCCATGGGCCAGGACTACCTGCCCTGTTTGCTTCTGTTGGCCTCTTTGTAGAGAGACCTGGGCTGCTACCGAAACCCAGCCAGGGGATCGAGCAGAGCTTGAGGAAGACTTCAGGTTTGGAGAGATAAGTAGAGATAAGTGTGGGTGTCCCCTCACTCTCAGACCCCCAGCTTCACTGTGTGCCCTAGGGTAGCCTTCCCTGCAGCTGAGGGTTGGGATGGAAGGGCGGGAATCCTTTCCATTTCTTTTTCTCTTGTAGTATTCTATTGTACTTTAAAAGAGGTGTAATTTACAAACAGCGAAAGGCACAGATCTTAACTGTTCAGTTTGATGCATTTTTGACAGATGAATATACCTGGCTAACCCATACCCCAGTCAAGATGTAGAACCTGTTGGGGATTGAATCATGTCCCGTGTTCAGGTCCCAATCTTTTTTTTTTAAAGATTTATTTATTTTATTTATTTATCCCCCCCTTGCTGCTTGTGCTGCTGTGTCCATTCACTGCATGTCTTCTCTGTGTCTGCTTATCTCCCCCTTGCTGTGAGGTCTTGCCACATCAGCCCACGGCGTGCGCGAGCCGGCCTGCCCTCACAAGGAGGCGCCGGGAAGCGAACCCGGGGCCTCTCATATGGTAAACGGGTGCTCTATCCATTGCGCCACAACTGCTTCCTGCTGTGAGGTTGCTGCATCAGCCCACCGCACCGCTCAGGCCGCACCGCTCAGGCCGCACCGCTCAGGCGGGCGTGCCCTCACAAGGAGGCCTCAGGACGTGAACCCGGGCCTCCCATATGGTAAACGGGGGCTCTATCCACTGAGCCAACCCGCTTCCCTGGGTCCCAATCTTAAACAGCACCTCTGAAGATGTCATTAGGTAAGGAGTGCCCAAACTGACACCAAAATGGCTGAAGTCCTTAAAAGCAAAGGAAATTGGACACAGAGAAGAAGCCACGGGGAGCAGCCAGAAGTTGGAAATCAACAGAACCTGGAAAAGAAAAGGGAAGATGCAGCCATGTGCATTGCCATATGATGGAAAAGCCAAGGACCAAGGATCACTGGCAGCCAGCCCCTGAATGCAGTCTTTGGGGAGAAAGCATTGCCTTGCTGATGCCTCGATTTTGCACTTCTAATCTCAAAACTATGAGCCAAGAAATTCCTGTTGTTTAAACCAACCCATTGTATGGTATGCATTTTAGCAGCTGGGAAACCAAAACAGAACCTTTCCAACAGCTCCTAAAGTTTCCATTCTGTCCCTTTCTAGTCAGTGTACCCCCTCCCAACCACTGTTCCATTGTTCTGATTTTTATTACCATAGATTAGTTTTGCCTGTTTTTGAACTTCATATACATGGATTCATAGATATGTTCTATTTTGTGTCTGGCTTCTTTTGCTCAATGTAATATTTTTGAGATTGGTTTATGTTAAATGATGTAGTTTGTTCCTTTTAATTTCTGAAATATGACTATATTATAGTTTGTTTATATAGGGAACCCTTTTGATTTCTTTTAATTTCTCTATCCTAACTCTGATAGAATTCTCAGGAATCAGCATCAGTAGGGTGTCTGCCAGGATTTGGGGGGCTGAGAGTAACGACGAGCTGGCTGGTCCTTAGTATAGTCTTTGAGGTCTTCAGTGTCACCTTCTTTGTTCCCAGAGCACTTCCCCACTTTTTGTGGCTTCATATAAAAGGCCACAGTGCCTTTTCTTTCTCTCATGGATGGGAAGCCACCTCTACCTTCTAGAACTAGGAAGTTCAGATCATTGACAGAGAGGCTGCTTGTTTCCCCATAAGATAGAAAATTGTCCTCTGCACTCATCTGAGTCGGCCTGTCTCGGCGCTGGAGCACTCCAGCAGGCGGGAGTGTCTGGCTTGTAAGTGGGGACCCGAGGTGTGTGCAGGACTTTAGCCTGTAGGGGGCGGGAAGACAAGGGGCGGGGGATACTCAGAGCAGGGAACAGCACGATGAAGCAGTGTTTTAGCAGGAGTGCCATCCAAGTGGCAGGGCTGGCATCTGCTTCGCTCACTGATGGGAACCTGGCATGCAGTGTCCGGTAGAGCAGTGTCCAATGGAGGAGGGAGAGTGGGGCCAGTGGACCTACACGCCCATTCCTGATGTGGAATGCCTGAGCTTGGGCAGCTCTGCTGGGAAAGGAAAGGAAGAGTGGGTGTGAGAGATTTTGCACAAAGGAAAACCCAACAGGACTTAATAACTGTTGAACATGGGAGGGACACAACAGAGGGAGAATTAAAGAGGCCTGCAGACTTTTTGGAAGAGCACTAAACTGAGAGTCAGGAGGCCTGAGTTTGCATCCCAGCTGCACCACTTGTGTATGGGTAAGTCATTTAACCTGCCTTAGTCTTAGAGTATAATACCACCGGACTCACGAGATTAAATGACTTAATGCATGTGAAATCTTTGTAAATGTGACATGTTGGGAAAGTATCAGGGGTAATTTTTGACGGGGACCTGCTTTTAACTTTCTGTGTGATCTTGTTCAAATCTCTTCCCCTTTCTGGGTTTTGTTTGCTCATCTACAAATTTTCATCTCTAAGGTCTTTTCTAGAGCTAAATTCCATGACTCTTTGCCTCTGATAATCTAAGGTTCTGGACACCTGGGAGAACTGTGGGGCCAGTAATAGACATGGAGAAGTCAGGAGGGGAACCGGTTTGAGGAGCAGAAGATGCTTCCTTTGGGTTCCTAGCCTCCTTCCTCTGGTGGGTGGGACCCAGAAAAGTCCTGAGCACCCCCATTCCCACCCCTTGGGCCATCACCCTTCACCTCTGTGAGGCCTAGAAGGAGGGCGCCTGCCATAAATAGCACACTGGAATCAAAGAGCCCTCTTCCTGTTCAGGAAACACAGCAGCCTAATGGGGCAGGAAAAAGGTGTTTCCGAAAGGGAGGCCAGAGGAGGGGGAGTGGGGAGTGGGGATTTGGGAGCCAGATGGGTTCCCGGGTGCTGGAGGGGTGGGGTGCTGTGGTGGCAGCTGGCAGGGGGGGTCAGTGAGTGGGTTTAGTGCCAGCTTCTGGGGCTGGCATATGGCTCTGTCTGGGATTTGCAATTCAAGAACCCATGAGAACAGTCAGTGAAAAATGCTCAAGAAGGGGGCTTGGGCTGGGAGACTTAGGATTTCAGGTCTAGAGAGAGGGTTGAATGTGCCAATTAATTCACTGATCCATTCATCCGTTCAGTAAACATTTGCTATGACTTAGGACTGTACTAGGGCCTGAGGACCACGTATAAGGCTCATTTATTAAAAAGTTGCCTGGTAAGCAAGTCAGTGATTATACCCTAGTTGTGGTAAGTGCTACAGAGGTAAGCTTAGCACAGTGGGACGGTGAGGGGAGGTGTAACTATTGGAGGGGACAGGAAAGGCCTCCTGGGAGGTGTGTGCCTTTGGGCTTGCAGGAATTTTGTCAGGCAAAGAATGGGTGTGAAGGCTGAGGCTGGAGAGGGCTTTCCAGGCAGGGGGTCAGAAATACCAGGACTCTTCACCTCTGCCCTCCTATCCCCATCCTTTGTTGTCCAGCCTGGGCCTCCAGCAGGGGTCTAAGGAGCAGTCCTGATGCACTCCACGGAGACTCTGGGCAAATCCCTGGGGCCCTCTCTCTGAAGAACTGCACCTCCTGGCCGGCAGGGAGCATTGTTCTTATAGCTCCTGTGTTGGAAACATGTTAGATCTCAAGTGCCGTCTCATTGAAAAGCCCTAGAAAATCATTAGTCTTCCCCTTTAAAAACAGATGCTCCACTCCCCGACACAACACATTATGTCAGGATGAACACTCACACACTCCCCAGAAGCCTACTCCAGATGCGCCCCGTCTTGAATGCCCCCCTCCCAACCTACACCCTAAACCAGTGACACTACCTTGTCATATTGCCATAAGAGCATTCCCACTCCTGCACTTTCAACCTCATACCTCAATTCTGCTGAGGATTCTGCAATGGCAAATGTCATAGGCAAAAGCTCAGGCCAGCAGTCTCGTCCCTAGGAGAGGGGACAATGTGAGTCAGCCAGGGAGCCGGGAGCCCTGACTCCTGGTTCCTGACCCTCCATGATCCTGCCAGACCACAGGGCCCCCCTTTTGTGGCTGGCGGGGACTGAGATGAGAATGGGTTGTAGCTCCTGTTTGGAAACCCCAGAGAAATTGCTTTGCTGTCGAGTTGAGATTCCTTTGTATTCCCACGCCATCAACAGGGATGTTGAAATTCCACATTTCAACCCCAGTCATTCAGCCAGGGCGGGTTGTGATTAGTACCTCTGAGAAGCCTGGGAAAATTTCAGCCTCTGTGCTCCCCCCTTTTGCGAAACAGTGCATAGTGATTGTGGAAGAAAGACAAAAGGTTGGGGTATGTGCTTGAGCAGTGTCCCTCAGCCCAGCCTGCAGGACAGTGATCAGATGGACATGTCCTGTTGTGTACATGCCCCAGCTATATGTGCATTGACTTAGGGGGCCTCTGAGAGGGCTGGATTCCAGGGCATTTACTCTCCATAGAGAGACCACGTCATAGCTACACTGTGGCCCCATAGAGGCCAATCCCAGGGAAAGCTCGGGTTGGAAGCCACCCAGCCATCCCCAGCATGCTCAAATCCAGCCTCCAAATGTGCACCTTTTTACTGGTATTCAAGTAATAGGGGCTATTTCTTGACCTTTCAAGTTTCAGGTGGGTAAACTGAGGATCAACTTGCCCACAGCTGCTTAGACTTGAAATATAAGTAATTAAAGCCCAGGAGTAGTTGACTGGGATCCAGCCCCTTTACTATAATAATGCTGAAATGAATCTGAGAAATATGGAAAATAATGGTGTTTTGTTTTGTTTCTTCTGTTCAGAGTGGGATATTTTATTATAAACTTGCTCATTGAAAGATAGATAAGTAAAAAATGTTGTTAGTAAGAGATTTAAAAACACTAGCTTAATCATTCAGACATGTACTGAACCCTGGAACTACCCCAAAACAAAGAAAATACATACTGTTTTGAAGCGTACAAGGAATAGTTATAGAAACTGGTCACACATTAGGTTTATAAACTAGAGTACTGTAACATGCCTCTTAATCCAGTTAGGGGTTTATTTCTTTCATGTAACAAGTCTGAAAATACAATGTATGGTGGCTGCAAATGCCCCTAAATGTGCTGTGGGGAGTGAGAGATGCTGTATTTTGGTGGCTATATTGTGACCGTGACCTTCATTCCAATGGTCCTAAAGTTGATCGTCCCAACTCAGGGCATTTTGTCCAATTTCCAGAAAGCAGCAAGGAGAGAAGACAATGGGAATGTGGTTAAGAGAAAAAGACCCACAATACTTTCCCCTCTCCAACAGCTCTGTAGGAGTCTCTTCATTTGCCAGGACTGTAAGCTCTGAGAAAAGCTGGGAAATGCATTTAAAAGCATTAAACAGTACTTATTCTACAAAAACAAGTCTATGCTCCGTGAGTAGAGAAAATGAAAAACAACTGACAAAATCAGCCACATTAGCCCAAAACAGAAGTCATAATAGGTAGCCCAAATCAGCATCATATAAAGACCATATCCTCTGACCATGATGCAGTCAAATCATGACATCAGTAACAACAAAATGACAAAAAAGGTCTCACAGAACACACTAACCATGAGTCTAAATAATGTCACATTGGAAATGAGACCATATTTCTATAAGCGGATTATAAAAAAGCTACTAAATATCAAAATTTATATGAAATTTATATGAAAGGGCACATAGAGGGATATTCATAAGAGGATTGAATTAGAAAATAATGAATTACGGTCTCAGTTTAAGAATCAGGCACTGGTAAAGATAATGACAGCAACAATTAGTGTTTTTCTCCTGCCATGAATTCACTTGTGCCCTGAAGTCTTCCTCATATTTATTAGAATCAGAGTCTTTCTCCAAAGGGTGGGCTCATGTGTAATTTAAGGGTTGAGTATTTAAAGAGGTCTTTCCTACATTCCTTATTCCCATAAGGTGCCTTGCCTCTCCAGTGTGATTTCTTCTATGGACTATCAGTTTGAGACAACATTGATGGCTTTTCCATATTTCTCAGATTCATAAGGTTTCTCTCCAGTGTGAGGCTAAATGTCTACTAAAGATGAATGAAGATTAGAAGCTTTCCACAGACCTTGCCTTCTTGGGTTTTTTGTTTTGTTTTTTTTCAGTGTGAGCTCTCACATTTCTATAAGATATGCTAATTCAGGGAATATACATTAATACATACAGCTCCCTTCCAATAAGTCCTCCTTCCATGTACAATATGTTGAAAAACTTAACGAAGGTTTTCCCACATTTCTTTCATTCATAGGGCTTCTCTCAACTGTGAATCCTTAAATTTATTTTGAGTCCAGCAGAATTAGTGAGTGCTTTTTCACATTCCTTACTTTTATAGGATTTTTCTCCAGTGTGAGTCCTAATATGTACAGTAAGTTTTGTGGAACTAATGAAGGCTTTCCCACATTCCTTACATTCAAGGACTTCTTCACAATGTGCTTTCTTAAATATTTATTAAGGTGTAAGGCATATTTAAAGGCTCCCCCCACATTGCTTACATTCATGGGGTTTCTCTCCAGTATGAATTTTCATGTGTCTCATAAGGAATGACTAATAAACAAAACCTTTCCTGCAATTGCCACATCTATAGTTTTTCTTGCCAACATTAGTTTTCCTGCATGAAACAGAATTTGGAATTTGGGCAAAGGTTTTTCCATTTTGATTATTCTCATTATTTGTCTCTACAATATAGGGTTTCCTCTGTGCAACATTGATTGAGTTATTTCTGAACACATTCCCATTTTGATTAGATTCATAAATTTTCTCTCTGATGTGAGCACTCCTGTGTGTTGTAAGGGACAAGTCTTCCCTGACAGCTCTTCCAAATTGATGCCATTCATGAATGTTCACTCCCATAAGAATTTTTGTTGTGTATATGAAGCACATTGTTCTGAGTTTCAGTCCAGCACTTGATTTCCGCTCTGTTTGAGTTCTCTCACACTGAATTAATGGAACATTCTGCCATGAGACTCTATTATATTCATTGTTTTTACAGATTTTCTCATTATTGTTGAAGGCAGAATTATGTTTCACAATATTCGAGTCAAATTTATGGATGTATTTTCTTATGGAATTTCCCTCTGAAGGAGCAAACTTTGAGCTAGGTTGAGCATTGCCCCTCATTTCATGACATTCAGAGACTCTGCTTTCTCTTGGGCAAATGCAGCTTGCTTCAAATGTTTCTTTCGCTTGTGTAGCTCCTCTATTTTGTGGCATTTCCAGTTTTCTCCTAATGCTTAGGACTGGGAATCATTGCCCCTGAGACATACTCTGCTTGTTCCATTGAATGTTTTTGTAGCAAAAATATCCTCCTGAGGGGTTGATTCTTTGGTTTTAAGTTGAGTCTGCCAATCTATGGAGACCATGTTCCAGTAGTTCTCCAGCCTCACATCTCTACAGAGTTTTCTCTGAGCAAGATTCAACAAAGCCCACTCCTCCTTAGTAAAGTTCCCGGCCACATCCCAGAAGGTGACTGCATCATTTCCCCTGCGCCTTCTGGGACTCTGCGGGCGGAGCAGCCCCAGAGTGCTGCAGACAAGAGCAATGGAACTGGAAAAGAAGAGTGACAAAAATGATGAGGCCCCGAGGAAGGGCAGGTGATGTGAGTCATTCTGGTGTAGGTCCCTGCCAGAGCACCGGGCCAGGCATTTTTTCAGATGTGGTTTTTGTTCTCATAGGAGCTGAAAGGAGGAAGAGAAGCAGGTAGGTTACATCTATATGTTGTCTCTGGAGTTTGTGGGAAGGGAGCAAAAGGACTCCTCAGGGGCCTTGGAAAGAAGCTGTCCATGTACTGAGCAGTGTCAGCCCTGTCCAAAGGCCTTGGCGGGGGGTGGGGGGGAAGGGAGGAGTAGTCCTGGCCCTCCCAGGATATAGAGACAAGAATAAGGATGAGCCAGAACTGGGTTCTGTCCTTCTGCCACTTTCTAGCTGTGGACTGTGTGCATATTATTTATCCCCTCAGTGCTTCAAAGCCTTCATCTGTAAAATGGGGATAATTTAACCTAACTCACTGGACTGGCATGAGGATTGAATGAGAACACACGGGTGCTGGGCCTGTGGAAGATGGTTGTGTTCAACACATGGTAGCTCTTGGGCAAGTCACTAGACTGTCCAGAGTCTGAGCTTCCCTTGTGCAGATTGGGGGTTACTTATGGTCCTTACAGCTCAGGTTGGCTGAGGGGCTTCAATGAGTTGTAAAGTGCCCAGCACGAAAGAGGTTCCCAATAAATGTTGTCTTTTATCAATTGTTTCCTGCCCTTGGGAGGCTCCCAGTCCAGTCAGAGAGACTGAACGCCTACTCTTAGAGGACCTGATGCTGGAGTAGGCCCATGGAGCACAAACCATCAAGAACGGCAACTCTTTCACCAGCTACTGCCTTTGAGCCTCCGTG
Source organism: Cabassous unicinctus (assembly GCA_029593785.1). Lineage (NCBI taxonomy): Eukaryota > Metazoa > Chordata > Mammalia > Cingulata > Chlamyphoridae > Cabassous > Cabassous unicinctus. The sequence goes on from JAQZBX010005676.1 coordinate 17,105, forward strand.
CGTGATGGGGGATGCTGAGGGCCCTTAGGTAGAGGTGGCATCTTCCACAAGGATACCTGGGAGCAGGGTTGAAGGAGGCATGGGGCATCGTTTGACCCAGATGATGGTAGATACCATGTGTGGGGGCAGAGGGGAGCACGTTTGCCCATTCAGGCCCTATCCCTGGAGCTGGGGTATGAGGGAAGGGAAGCCCTGCTAGGTGGGGCCCAGAGCTCTGGAAGGATTGGCTGCCTCCATCCTGGGTGGGTTTCGTTTAGAAGCTCCCAAGAGCAGGGTGGTAGCTATCCAATTCTCTTTGGGCAGGGCCCAGTGCCATCTGCCAATAACTGCTTAATAAAGGCTGTGTGGTGGGATTCTGGGAAAGGGGAAAGGACTCCGTTTCACCCTTTGTCTTCATGTCCTTGCATCTTCCTGTTGCTACCAGGAGAGGGAGCGATTGCCCAGCAGAATCCAGCCTGATCCCCACGCCCTCCTCTCCCGTGCAGACGCTGGCAGCTCTGCCTCTTTTGGGCTGGGGAAACAGGCCCTATGTGCATCCCTTCCTCTCCAAATTGGATTAAAGTCTGAGACTGGGAGGCTTCGGGGATAGGCTGGTGCCCACAGGGTGGGCCAGCTGAGGAAAGCGCGTGGCTTGGGAAGAGCAGAGTTTGTGCTGTGTTTGCCTCCCTCTAGCTTGCTGGGTGGTATCAGAAAAGTCACTTGTTCTTGATTTTGGCTCCATGTACCACTAACTACTCTTCCATACACACACACACACACACACACACACACACACACACACAGAGATTATTGCTTTCTCCCCTTTGGGCTTCAGTTTTCAGGATAGAAAGCCCATTAACTATCTTGGTGACAGGCTATGGACCAGGCTAGGATGCTATTGATTGACAAGAGCAAAAGGTCAGAGATTTCCCAGGCTGGCTTTGGGTTCTGGCACCCTTAGCAAGGACTACTCTTCCCTCCCCGTAGCACACCCTCCTGCCGACTCACCTTGTACAGATGGGCAGAGGCCTCCCCAAACCATTGCTGGCCGAGCCTTGGCCACCCTGAGCCAGTGACCAACTGGCAGGAGCCCGGTGACTCTGCATTTGGGGTGGTTTAGGGTGCTGAGGGAAACGATACACCTTAGGGCAAGGCAGAGGAGGGGCTGGGATTGGTATTGGACCCTGGGTTCCTTGCCAGGGACCCTGCCCCAGGGCCGGCCGAGAGGCAGGAATTTAAAGAAATGTGTCCACTCTTCCTTCAGGGACAAAGTCACTATTCCCGTGGAAAGAAACTGATATCCTTACAAACCCAGATCTCAAGCTGATGTGGCAGCATTTCTGTTGTCCCCTCTCTGCAGGGCCCCTTCCCTGGGAAGGAGGAGCCACAGAGAGATTCGGGATCTGTGCCACGAGCCCCGAGGCCTCCCAGGGCTCTGGCATAGTGATGGGGAGGCTGGAAGAGCAGCCACAAAGCAGACAGTGGCCTTGGGGAACATATTCAGCATTTCTGTTTCATTTTCACCACCACAGCCGTTCCAGTCCTGCTCCCAGTCATTATTCTTTCCAGAGGCCCTGAGGAGTGTGCTCATCTAGTGACTGACTTGGGCCAGGCCTGGGTGGGACCTTGGCACCCTAAACCTTCTCTTGCCGAGACCCCAAAGAACCCCAGCCTTGACCACAGTCGAGCGTCCGTGGCGGGTGGAATGTGTGGGCCCTGCTGGTAGAGGACTGGGCTCTGCTGTGAGTGCTTCTTTTACTTTTTTCTTTTATTTAAGGGACCAGTGTTGCTGCTGGGACAATGGGATATTGCCAGTCAATGAGGTTGTCTTAAAGGCAGTAACTTTTTAATGTGAGAATGATGATTTTTGGGTGGGAAAGAGAGTTAGCTCCCAGCCTAAAGGACGATGTGGGAAAATAAGATAAACTAACTTGTCCCCAACCGCATGGCTTTACACAAAAGCAGGATGTGAGAGCTGGACAGACCTGGTTTGAATCCTGGTTCTGCTACTTCCCTGCTAGACAACTAACCATGGGCAGGTGCTGTAGTTTTCTTGGTTGTATGTAAGGCAATTGTGAGGATTAAAGATTAAACCTGTCAAGTACCTGGCACATGGTAGGCACTCATTAAAAGTTAGTTCCTTTCATTTTCCATCATCTGTGTTTCTAGATTTTTCTTTTGAGTCCCTTTTCTGGATGTTGGAACCTCCCCAGGGGCAGAGACTACTTCCCCTATCAGACTGGAGGCTCCCTCCAGGCAGGGCTGTGTCTCCTCCATCACTTTGGGATCTACTGGAAGGTTCTATCTCCCTGCTCTTCTTGGAGCTTCCAGGACTATGGCAGCTATGCCTCCTCCATCAGACGAGTTCTCTGAAGTGGGGGCTGTGTTTCCTTCATCAGACACGGAGCTCCCGCGTTCAGGGCCCTTAGTCACTGTTATGGAGTAGAATTTTCAGTGGCTGGAACAAAGGTTTCCAAGGGTAAGGGGTGGTTAGGGCTGAGGATTGTTGATTAGCCAAGGAGGGCAGGTAGTGCCACAAAGTTGTAGGCTCTGAAGTCATTTTTCCAAGGGCAAGTGTGCTCCTTGACCTTGATGCTGGGTCCTTATTGGCAGAAGGTGATTCTGATGTGGAGACATCTGGAAGGCAGATGCAAAGTTGCCTGGGGTGGGTGAAGGCCTGGAAGGCTTCAGATTCCAGGCTCTGTGACTCACCCATCCATCACAGCAACCCCTCAGCAGCTGGGCTGCCCGAGGCCTGGGCTGGATGGGGTTGGTGGGCCAGGCTGGGGTGGGCAGTGGTGCTGGGCTCCCCTGGTCTCAGGCACAGCTACTCCTCAGCAGGAAAGGACTGAAAGGATCCTGGCAGGGACTGACGCTTTGTAAAAGTACCTTCTGAAAGCCCCAAGGTTCCCGCTGGGTAAGCTTCAAACATCATATTAAACGGGTCATTCTGGGAATGCACAAAAGCAGAACGTGGCCGTCTCTTTGTGGTGGAGCTCCACGGAAGACTGCCAGCCTCTTCATGCTCTCTCCTGGGCTGGTGAGGATGAGGTGGCCTGGAGGAGGGCAGGTGGGCAGGGGTCCTGTCTATAGTGTTTGTCAATAAGGGGAACCAGTGAGTCACCAGGAGGAGAGGTGGGCTCTGAAGTCGAACACCTTAGTCCAAATGATGGACCCTCCAAAACTGGGTGATCTTGGACAAGTCACATCATGTCTCTGAGCATCAGTTTCCTCTTCTGGAAAATGAGAGAGATAGCACAGGGTGGGTGGATCAAATGAAGTGGTACATAGAAAAGTGCTTTACAAACAGTTCTTGCCAGCTGGATGGTTATGGTTATTAAACGTGGCTTGGACCCCCAAACTGAGCTGTCCTGGTTCTTGAGGTGAAGTCCTAAGTGAGGATGTGACACAGTTGAGGTCCTTGGGGGAAAGGGCAGACTAATTAAGAGGTGGCAGGATAGTCAGAGGGTGCAGACATGCTCAGCAAAGCAGTCGTGCGAGCCAGGGGACTGCTGCCCCTGGCTAACTCCTCTCGTGCATCCACAGCAGCTGGAAATGTTTGTCTTCAGGAGATATCCTCTCTAAGAGCCTCGGGGCACCAGGACCCAATCTGGATGGCAGAGGGGGAGTTAACTCACTTCTACAGGATGCGATTAACCCAACACGATTTTCTCTGGTAGAGCTCAGGCTGGGAGAAGTTGTTGAAACTGGGCCAGGGGGAAAGCATATGAGACCACCAACCACAAGATGCTGCTTGGTGGCCTGGTGATAACCCCAAATGTCTGCTTAAAGTTCCAGAGGCCCACAAGGCAGACCTCCAGTACACTTTCAAATCTAAAGTACAGTGGAACCCAGAATCTGGAATCGCATGCCATGGGATGTGCGCTCTGGCCTGAGCGCGGCCGCCTGGCTCTGTGACTGATGCCTCACTCATTTCATTTTTCTGAGCCTCAGTTTCCTCATATAGGCATTGATTCCTATATCAGTGGGTTGTTACAAGGATAAAATGAAGTTAAGATGCGAAAGAGCCATGGCGGGCGGAATGGCGTGATGGTGAAGAGCATAAACTCTGCAGGCAGACAGGTCTGGTTGACACCCCATTCTCTTCAGCTCCTAAATTCCTCAGCCCCAGTGCAAGGTCTGGCACATAATGGGAAGTCAATTCATATTTATCAAATGAGCAGTTAAGTCTGAGCTCCTCCACATCCTAGCAGTGTGGCTTTAACCTTCTGAGCCTCAACGTTCTTACTTACAGAAGGGGACTGTATTAGTTTTCTATGCTGTGCAACAAATTACCACAAGCTCAGAAGCTTAAAATTACAAATGTATTGTTTTATAGCTCTGTAGGTCTGACTCAGGGTGTTGGCAGGGCTGCGTTCCTTTCTGGAGACTCTAGGCGGCCCTTACCTTTCCCAGTTTCTAGAGACCAGTGCGTTCCTTGGCTCATTGCCCCTTTCCTCCATTCTCAAAACCAACAACCCGGGTCAAGTCTTTCTCAGGCTGCCACCCCTCCACTTCTCTGCAGGAAGGACAAGTTCTCTGCTTTTATGGAGCCAAGTGATTAGATTGGGCCCACCTGGATAACCCAGGCTAATCTTCCATCTCCAGGTCTTTACGCTTAGTCACATCTGCAGAGTTCCTTTGCCACAGGCACTGAGTATTCCCCAGTTCTGAGGGTGTGGACATCTTTGGGGTCTATTATTCTGCCTCCCACAGAACCATAGTGAGTCATTGGGAGGAATGAATGATGTCATATAGGTAAAGTGACGGGCACATACTGAGTGCTCAATAAATATTTGGTTATTGCTCTCATTATTCCATAAACCCACGTGGTGCTTGAGAAGTGTTAGTTATCAGTGCCACTTTTCTAAATAAGAAGATACCAGGTCTCCTGGTATCTATTTCCTGTTTCTGCTGGGCTCTCTTTCTCTCTCCCTCCCTGTGCCTCGGTTTCCTCCGCCATCAGAGGAGGGGCTGACCCTGCTCTTGGCAGCTCCAACTCCAGGCCGAGGGAAACACAAAGTTTCCCTTGTGTTGTGTGACGGCGGCTGCCAGCAGCGGGCACAGGGCCCGGCCCATGGCTATCCCAGGGACGCGGCATTCACCGAGATCACAAGGGAACAGAAGGGTCCCTTCTTTGGAGGGCAGAGAGGTTCCAAGTGGATTCCTGCAGGAACTGAACCCCCTCTGTGGGAAAGAATTGCCTCTGTTGTGAGGCACCATCGTTATTTGCAAAGCGTTTTACAATCGTTTTTATTAGGAGAACCCCTGAGACCTGAGGATAATAGAAGGGCTGTCACCCACCCCCTGCCTCTCTAGGGGAAACTGAGGCCCACACAGTCGAAGGCAGGACCCTACACCACATTGATGAGGTGGATTTGACCTTCAGGGACCTTGTGGCTTCCGACCAGCATTTCATCCCTGTAGGCGCCAGACATTCTCCCACTCCCCAGTCACTGAACTGAACTGAAAATTAATACCCAAATGCCCCTCGGCTCCATTCACTCAGACTTTTCTTCTCAGACCAATTTGAAATGCAGCCACCTCTTGTGTGTCAATACTCCGACTGGTCCTTTCTTTGGGAGCATGGCTGCTCCTCCTTCCCCATAGCACCGAGCTCACCCTGACACATCCAGACCCCTTCCTGTGGGCTCCAGGGCCGCACCTCCCAGCCATGCTTCCAACAAGCACCATTCAGACAGTGAGGCTCCTCAGCAAAGAGGCAGGCAACCTCTCAGGGGCAGCCTATTGCTCACTGAGTTCTCTGAGAACTCCTCCCCATGCCCCGGAATACCCCGCAGCCCCAGCTCCATCTTAGTTCTCTTCAGAGCCTGCATGAAGCCCACTGCCTCCACGAAGGCTTCCCACTGAGCTCAGCCCTTGGCGACCCTCTTGACTTCACGGGGGCCCCTCAGTGCTCAGGGATATTGCTCAGTGCTAGCAGTCTCAGCTACCACGTGGCTTTATGTCCTCTTAGTACTCAGCTTGTGTCCCGCAGGGGCTGTGTCTCTCCCACCAGGCCAGGAGCTCCCTCAGTCCCTCAGGAGTGCTTCCACCCCATCCCTGACTCATCCTCCGAACCCCTCCACCTGGCCGCTGTGGGCAGCCTACCCCTCAAGTTCCATGGCCAGATTGGGGAACTCACATACAGTGCTTTCTTCCCCTGCCCACCTGCAAACACACAGACCCCTCTCTTCCCTTGGCAAATGGCAGTGGAGGGCACAAATCCCCCTACCCATGACTTCTTTTTCCCCTAAAAATTAAAAAAAAATTCTTTTGTTTATATTTCTATTTAAATTTTATTGTAGTAAAATGAAAATTGCCATTTTAACCATTCTAAGCGTATAATTCACTGGCATTAATTACATTCACAATGTTGTACAACCATCACCACTATCTGTTTCTAAAATTTTTCATTACCCCAAGCAGAAATTATACCCATTAAACAATAACTCCCCATTCCCCTCCCACCCTAGCCCCTGGTCACCTCTAATCTACTTTCTGTCTCCATGAATTGCCTATTCTAGATGTTTCATATAAGTGGAATCAGACATTCCTTTTGTGTCAGGCTTATTTCACTGAGTATAATGTTTTCAAGGTCCGTCCATGTTGTAGCATATATAGGAACTTAATTCCTTTTTATAAATGAATATTTTTTAAAACTATTTTTCTGTGATTGAAATTAATCTATGTGTATGGACCACATTTCGTTTATCCAATGACCTGTTTGTTGATGGACACTTGGGTTGGTTCCACCTTTTGGCTATTGTGAGTAATGTTTTTCATGAACATTGGTTTACAAGTATCTGTGTGAGTCCTTGTTTTCAGTTCTTTGGGGTATATAATTAGGGCTGGAATTGCTGGATCATATGGTAATTCTATGTTTAATCTTTTGAGGAACCACCAAACTGTTTTCCATAGCAGCTGCATCATTTTGCATTTCCACCAGCAATGCACAAGAGTTCCAATTTCTCCATATCCTCCTCGCCAACACTTGTTATTTTTTGTTTCTTTTTTTTATAATAGCTATTCTAGAGGGTGTGAAGTTTTTCCCCTAAAATTTAACTGTCTTTTTTTCCCAATTAGTGAGGCTTGTCGTAGAAACACAGAAGATCATTAAGTAGCCATTACCTGCCTCTTCAGAAGCAAGCATTGTTAGCATTTGCTTCTTTTTTTTTTTTTTAAGATTTATTTTTATTTATTTATTTATTCCCCCCTTGCTGCTTGTGCTCGCTGTGTCCATTTGCTTTTGCGTTTTTCTGGGTCTGCTTGTCTCCCTTTGTTGCGTCGTCTTGCTGCGTTGGCTCACCACGCTGCCACGGGCTGGCTTGCCTTCACCAGGAGGCCCCGGGAATCGAACCCATGGCCTCCCACATGGTAAACAGGAGCCCAACCAATTGAGCCACAGCTGCTTCCCGGCATTTGCTTCTTGTCTTTACTTTTTTCAAGGCAGGTTTGTCTCTACACATTTGGCATCATACTACATATGCAATTTTGTATTTTTGCCTTTTTTTGCTCAACTCAATTATCTCAATATAAGTTCTGTACACATCATCTAAAACATTTTTCATATGGCTATACCATATTTCGCTTAACTACGTGTGATCCCATTTCACTTACAATCCCCAAACCACAAGGTGATGACTTCATTAGTCCGTGATTTGGAATAGTCTGTCCCCTCCCACCTCCACCCACAGCCAACAGAAGACAAAGAAAATGACCATCTGCTCCTCATGGGACTCTGATAAGGATCTAGAACTGGGTGGCGGTTAGAAATCGGTATCAAGCCCTCCCACACCCTGCCCTTTCCTGCCTGACAAGATGGAAAGCCACCAGCCGCAGGGGGTTGCTGACAAACATCCCCACCCTGTTCCTGGGGAACTGGCTTGTTAGTGCAGGGGGTCAGCTGTGTTGTTTTTCCTGAAGGGCCGGGGCTGGGCCACACAGACCGTGTCCTGCAGAGATGAAAGTGGTTCACAGCCCACTCAGGAGGAGATGGGCCATCAGGTGCAGGGCTCAAGAGGTGCAGCCAGATGGAGTCCCCCCAGCACTCAGCTTGCAGACTGAAGCTGATCAGGGAGCCAGGACTCAGCCTACTCCTGGTGGTTTTACTGCCATCATTGCTTAAAGACACTTCTCGGGGATCCCCCTGGTCTAATTTAACAGTGTTATTGAGGATCTACTGTGTGTATAGACAGCAGTGAGGTGTCCAAAGCTTATCAGAAGCAGAGGGAGATGGAACTTAGAGCTCTTTTCAAATCCAGCTTGACCAGTGTCTACCTGTCCCTGCTTTGTGTATGAAGATGGCAACTGAATCACCAACAGGAGAGAAATGTTCTCCCATGAGGGACTGTGTCTTCCTTCCAATCTATAAATACCTGCTTTCCCAGTTGTGTTTCTGTCCAAGGCTTTGCATGTGTCGTGTTGTTAGACCCTGGGCACACATCTAGAATGCCCTTTCTCTATGACACAGAGCAAAGGTAATTGACCCCTGTGCGGCTCAAAACTGGGAGACTGAGCCTTGCTGAGCACTGTAACCAGCTAAGCTGCCCAGCTATCTACCTCTATCAACTCCACCAAGACCCTGAGGTGCAAAGTGACCTACACAACCATCAGCACAGCCTCTGAGTGCCTAGAAGTCCCACAGTCACAGGCTGCTCGGGCTGTGCCCTGAAGGAATAATTGGAGTGTGGGCATCCCACGCTGACAGAGAGAAGGGAGAATCTGGGGGCTGGAGAAAAGGAGGTAAGGGGCAGCTGCTGAGGGCCTCCCATGGTTCCTCCAGCTGGTGGTAGGCTGGCATCAGCCCAGGGCAAGATCCTTGCCCAGGGAGCTTCAGGTTTGTGGAAGCAGGAGCTCAGCTCAGCTGTGGAACATGCCTGGAGGGGATGAAGTGGAGCAGTTCTAGTCATGGGGTCAGCTCTTCTCGTCCCTGTCTGGCAGTTCCCTGTGGGCAGCTCGAGGATGACAATCCCAGAAACAGAGGACCCTGGCTTGTCTGTTTCCCATAATGCTCAAAGTCCAATTGTTAACACAGCACCCTACTCCCGCCGGAGCTTCCCAAAGCTGCATTCACACGCATGTGACCACAGCATGCTGGCTGTGTGCACACACACGTGACCAGAGCTTGCTGGCTGCACAGTAGCCTCAGGCAGATGTGGGTTTGATACTGGCTTTGGCCCTTTGCGTAACACTCAAGCATGTCATTTGACCTCCTTGGGCCTCAGTTTCGTTATCTGTAAAATGGAAATGTTACTCATTCCTACCCCAGGAGTTGCTGTAAGGATTCAATAGGATAATGCAAGCAGTGTTTATTTGTACAATGCCTGCCATGGATGTGTGTTCAGGAAAGGGGGCTCCATTGCAGGGGACTCTGGGTCCTCAGACTGTTCACTGACCCTCCCCCCTTTTCCCCAGGATGTCTGTCTGGTCAGAAAGTCCAGGTGTGCCTTATGCATGCACAGAAGTTGCTGGAGGTCCCTCCAGGTCACTGGGCTTGACTAACAGGCCCTGGGGAGGGAGGTCAGGCTGAAAGGTCTGGATGGGTGGGCCTGGAGCCAGGACAGCTGTGCAGGGTGAGGCCTCCTCGGCACTCCACCAGCCACTTCCTATTAGCAGACACCTGGGGAGAAGCGTGTTTCGGCCCTGCACTGTGCAAACCAGGACCTCTACCCAGAACCACCTGAGGACAGTGCACAGTCAGCCCTTTGGGCCAGGGGACAGCCAGCCCTGGCCATAGATGCTGAAAGCCAGCGAAGTCTGTGGCTGAGCTCTGGCCGGCTCCCGCGGCAGCTTCGTTCCCATGGGAGCCCGCCTGGCCACCTCCTGGTACACCAAACAGCTGGCAGCTGCAGGGGTTCACAGCTCCAGCATGAACTCCTGGGCTGGCTTTGATTTGTGAAGAGTTTTGATGTCCAAGATGAACATCACCTTCAGTTCCTGAAGCAAACAACTGCAGGGATCTCAAAGCACACTTGTTTACACAACAGCAGGGAGGCTCAGAGGGTATGGCAGACAGACCCCTGAGGCTGGTAATGTTGAAGACATTATTCTGTGATCTTTCCAAGCTGACATCATGTCAAACATTCTAGATTGTCGAGGGTATGTCTGCATTAAAAAAATCACCTAGGAAAGGTCCAGTGGTCCTGAGAGCTGTGCATCTCTGTGCGCCTCCTTGTTGGGGCAGCACGTGGAAAGGGGTGCCATCCTGGGACTGAGGAGTTGCCCTCAGGATGAAAACAGTAGGGAGTTCCTTGCACTCTCCCCTGTTACAGTCTCTCCCTGAGCTCACCTGGACACCTGCTTCTAAGACCCCAAAGTTGTGGAAAGAACAAAGGCTCCAGAGGCAGAAACCCAGATCTTTCGCTTCTGACCAGCTGTTGGACCTTGGACAAGTCAGTTTACTTCTCAGCTGCAGGTTCGCCTGTGAAATAAAGAGCCAGGTTCCACCTGCCCTGCCTAGCTCATGGGGTGATTGTGAGGCTCAAATGAGAGTATGCATGTGGAAGTGCTTGGTGAACCATAAAACACCGTATTTGTTTTATTTATGATGAACAATAATAAATATTTTTATGTATCCCCAGGCTCCTCTGGTCTCCTGTGGTGCCCCGATTAAGCTGACCTGCAACAATAAACCACATAGAAACTGGAGCATGTAGAAGGAGGCAGATTCCTCTCCCCTAGTAGGTGCCTGGGGCTCATATGCATATCCTGCCCAGGACTGCTCCTTCTTCCCTTACACGGTAGGCTCAGCAAACCCAAAGTCAGGCAACCACCAGCGCTAGGCCGCTCCCTCCAACCACGGGGGAATGCCTGGCAAGACAGCCCGGATTCAGCTCATCCCTCGCCCCAGGTCCCACTAGTTCCAGAAGGGGGGGGGCATCTCGGCACAAGCCCCGGTCCTTGCCTCTCGCCTCTGCAGGCCCAGCCTAGAAGTGAAGGTCTGCAGAGGAGAAGGGACCCCTCCCGACCAGCGTGACGGGCAGGGGGCAACAGGGGATAAGTTTCTAGGGCTGCGTGTGCTAGAACCACCAGAGAGGTGGAGGCTTTGCCTGGTGCCCCGGGGTGGGACACAATGCTTTCTCACCTTGCTTGCCCCCCAGCCTCTGCTGACCGAGGGATGTGTCCAGGTCTCGACCAGGGTGTGGGTGGGGCCCAGCTGGAGAGGTATTGCATGTGTGGGGTCTGCCTCCTCCGGGGGTCTGTTGCTCTGGATGGAGGCCTGTTCCCGGAAGCCCAGGTGTAGGAGGAAGTTTTTCTCCATCCCAGAACGTCCGGCCCGATGACATGGCCTATTTTCTGCATTAGCCCTGCAGCTGCCTCAGCAGTGACGTTGACCCTGGTCGCCCGTTGCCAAGGCAACAAAGCCCTGGCGTTTCCTGAGCTTCCTGGACTCTCTGCACCCATTTCCGCAGTGTCCACCCCCACCCGCCTGGGTGAAGGTGCCCTGGGATTGCTTCTGTCCCTGCCGAGGGCTGTATCAGGCCTGCCAGTCTGGCACTTTGGGTACTGGCGACCGTTGATTTTGAAAGAATGGAGTGGTCAGCACGTGCACTGGTTCCTGGGTTTCTAGACTAGCTAACGGGACTAGACACAAAGCAGTGTGATTGCAATGCCATGAAGTGTAAGTCAGGCGGACCTCTCCGAGCCTGGTTTTCATGAGTTAAGTGGAGGTAGTGCCTGCCTCATGGGAGCTGCTGGGAGAATTCAGTGAGATGATGGATGTAATCATTGTACGCAAGGTTCCTAGCGCAGTGCCTGACACATACTAGGTGCCCAGTAAGTAAATGATACCTCCTTGCCTACATTGCTGTGGCTTAATATGCCTGCAGACTAAGTATCGAGCCTCTGTTGAGCAACCACCGTGCTGCAGATATTGGCTAGGCAGAGGGGATGCAGTCCCTCCCATCAGAGAGTTTGCAGCCTCGCTGGGGAGCTGGGCCCCCACCCCAGAGACAAAAGGGACCACAGAGGGATGCTCTGGGCTTGTCCTTGGGTCTGGCTGCAGGAGCCCAGCTGTATAACCACAGACACCTCAGTTATCTACAGTCCGGAATCCGGGTCCTGGTGGACTTTCTGTTTTGGCTAGAATAGCTCATCATGGCCCTTGATTACTTTTCTAGCAAACTTCCCTTCCTAATTTGGTTTTGTTTAGCCCACTATTAAAGTGAGATTACGTAGGAATTTATCCTAAGTAAATGAACATCATTGTGTACAAAGTTGTAGCTGCAAGAATGTTCTCTACAGAATGATTGATCACATGGAAAGTTCCAAACAGTTTAAGTGATAACAACTCTGGATGTGTTAATGATATTCTGGTACAGCCCTCTAGTGAAAAGGAAAGTATCTGCTGTGCCTTGTTAACAGTTCATTCATTTATTCATTCAATCGTTCATTCATCTAACCATCCATTCAACTAACATTCCTTGACCTCCTTCCGGAAAAAGGCCGGAACAACTTGAGTTTTATCAAGTTGTTCATGGATGAGACTGGGATCAGAGATTATGGGAGAAAAGTACAGGCATACCTTTTATTGTGCTTCAGTTTATTGCACTTTGCAGATATTGCCTTTTTTACACATTGAAGGTTTGTGGCAACCCTGCGTCAATCAAATCTGTTGGTGCAGTGCCATTTTCCAACAGCATGTACTCATTTCATTCTCTGTGTCACATTTTAATTAGGCTATGTACATTTTTTAGATATAATGTTATTGCACACTTAATAGACTATAGTATAAGGTAAACATAACTTCTATATGCACTGGGAAGCCAAAATATTTGTGACTCGCTTCATTGTGATATTCACTTTATTGTGGTGGTCTGGAACTGAACCCGCAATATCTCTGAGGTATGCTTGTATGTGATTCATGATGGGATGGTGAGGAAACAGGGAAGCAGGGATATTTGGATAACTCAGGGCTGATGTATGTGACATGCCACATGGTAGGGTTCTGTGGCGGCCAGAGCAGCTCCAACCTTCAGGACTGTGAGTCCCAAGCTGGCTTCTGTGGCTCCCCAAGAGCAGTGTTGTGTGGGAGGCAAGTTCAGGAATTGGAGTAAAACCTGTATGGCTTCCTACCAACAAGTCATTATAAGATTCAACTGAGGGAAGTGGATGTGGCTCAAGTGATTGAGTTCCTGTCTACCGCATGGGAGATCCCAGGTTCGGTTCCCAGTGCCTCCTAAAGAAGATGAACAAGACAGTAAGATGATGCAATGGGCTGGTGCAGCAAGCTGACACAACAAGATGATGCAACAAGAGACATAAGGAGGAAAACATAATAAGACACAACAAAGCAGGGAGTAGAGATGGCTCAAGCAATTACGTCCCAGGTTCGTTTCCCGGTGCCTCCTAAAAAAGCAGACCAGCACACAACAAACATACACAGCAAATGCAAACAGCAAGTGGGTGGGGAGAAATAAGTAAACAAAATAAATCTTTAAAAGAAAAAAAAAGATTCAACCAAGGCAGTGAAAATGGTGGCTCTCTCTAAACTGTTCAGCGCTGGACACAGCAGAGATTTTTTTTTTCCCGAACAGAAATCCTCATTGCTCAAGTAGATGTGCTGGGGTATGTGATGGTGTATGTGATGGAATCCCTCTTGGGATTCACTCCTCTCCCTGCTCCAGCAGCCATCTCCTCCAGCTCATGTCCCTCCCTCATCCTGTCCCATAGAAGCCTGAGCCTGACATTGTTGGTCCAGCAGCCCAACTTGCCCAGGGCCAGCTCCATCTGAAAACGGTATAATCACTGGGGAAGCTCCATGGAAGAACCCTCCCCTTGAAAGTAAATAATAAAACTTTGTCTAAAGCCCTGACATGGTGTATTTGTGTTGGCCAAGCTCAGATTGAATTATATAGGCCTAGGTCCTGTCCCTGAGGAATTTATCTTCTAGGACAGACACCCTAATGGAGTTAGAGGACATACAGCCAAGGCAGGCCACAGGGTGCTGCCCCCTGGAGTTTTGATTTCCCAGAATATGGCTGCTAACCCAAGAAAACTTTTCATGTCCGAGTGAGTGTGTGTGTGTGTGTGTGTGTGTATGTCTGTGTGCGCGGGTGTGCAAGCACCTATGCAATACTCATTCTCTTTCAAGGGGAGGAAAGAAGAAAGGCAACAAAAACAAATCTTTGAGGATGGGCCATGTGGCCCCAGGGAAATCCATTTACAGCCCTGTCCTGCCCCCCCTCTGGACTGTTCCTAGCGCAGTGCCTGACATGCAGCATTTGTTCCTTCCCAACTTCTGTCAGTCTCTCCCCCACCCCACCCCATCTGGCCATCTTGCAGTCCTGACCCTCTGTAATGATAGAGGACAGCCCAAATTATCTTCTGCTTCAAGCCAGGCTGCTTTCCTCCTTCCCTTGCAGTTGGCTTCAGATGTGGTCACCCTGTGGCCGGCCACAAGAAAGCCCAGACCAGCTCAGCAGTGGGTTTGTGAGCTGCTGAACCAGGCAGCTTGTGTGCCTTTGCGTGGCCCCCACTGATAGAGACCCAGCATTTCCCAGAAGGCAGCTGGTGTGCAGCTGGATCAGTCACTGCCCACCCTGCCCAGTCCACAAACTGCCCTGGGACCCACCCAGTCTCATCAACCCAGTGCAGCCTACCATAGTTTCTGTCCAAGATATTCTAACAGAGACCATTATAGCACAGTTGTTCAGAGAGTGGACACTGCCCAGACTTGCTGAGTTTGAATTCTGTGTCGCTACTTACTAGCTAAGTAACCCTGGGCAACCTATTTAACCTCTCTGAGCCTTTGTCTCTAACTCTGTAAAATGAGGATAATAGTAGTACCTACGTCCTAGGGTTCTTGTGATCATTAAATGAGCCAATACATGAAATGTATGTAGAATTGTGCCAGGTATATAGTACACACTCAACAAATATTATCTATTATTAATTGGTTTGGGCTCATGGAACCCATTTGAGGATCTGATGAAAGCTGTAGGCATTGTGTCCAAAAAATGCACATTGCATTCAGTCCAGGGGGTGTTTGGACCCCAAGTTAAGATCTCCAATCTGGAAAACTGTCAAAAGAGTTCTATTTACAAGCATTTGCTTAGCACTTTTCAATGGAGAACTGAGTTGGCCACTGGGGAGACAATAAGAGCTGGCTCGGCCTCAGGGGCTCACCATCCAGTAGTGAAGGTAGGAGATACACATGCATCCCATAGTCTGGTGGAAGTGTTAAATTCCCTGAGAGAGAGAGTCAGGGAAAGTACATGGGGGTTTTCAATAAGGGGGAGATTATTCCCCTGGAGAGATCCAGGAAGGCTCCATGGAGGAGGTGGCACTTGAATTGGATCTTGAAGGATGATGGGCTTGGGCCAAACAGTTATTAGCAGGGAGTAACCATCAGGCAGGAGGAGAAGCAGGCTCCCAGGGCTCTCAGTCAGCATGGGCCACCTCAGGGAGCTTGTGGTGGTCAGCTTCTCTGAGTGCCTCGTCAGTCCCACCCTAGGCCATCACGGTTCCTGTTAGCAAACAAAGGAACCCAACCCTGTTTAGCTTCACAGAAAAATAATTAGTCAGCAATAAACTCAGAACTTACTGAATTGATGAGAAGGCTGGGGAACCAGGCTTGAAAAACCTGCAGGTTCCAAGGTATATTAGATTCCTAAGGTTGCCGTAACCAAGTATCACAATTTGGGTGGGTCAAAACAAGATTGTCTCACAGTTCTGGAAGCTAGAGGTCCAAAATCAAGGTGTCGATAGGGTCATGCTGTCTCTGAAAGCTCTAGGGAAGAATCCTTCCTTGCTTCTCTTCTGGCTTTTGGGGGCCCCGGGCATTCCTTGGCTTGTGGCAGCATCACTCCCGTCTGCCTCTGTCTTCATGTGGCCATCTTCTCTCTTGTGTTTTGTGTCTCTTTTCCTCTTCTTATAAGGGCACCAGTCATATTGGATTAGGTACCCACCCTATTCTAGAATGACCACATCTTAACTAATGCCATCTGTAACGATCCTATTTCCAAATACAGCCACATTCTGAGATGCAGGGGGTTAGGATGTCAACAATATCTTTTGGGGACACACAATTCAACCCATAGCACAAAGGAAGCTGGGAGTCAGAACCGTTGCCCAAGACCTGCTGCAAGAAGCCTGCTCAGATCACCTCTGCTGCCGCTGCCAGAAACTAGATAGAACCGCCATGGCGCCTGCCACCACCACCCTTACCAGTGGTGTGCGGTCAACCCTCCTTCCCTCTTGTGCACAAATTCGGAGTCTCAGGAAGAAGGAAGCAGAGCTCGTGGCCAACCCCCACATGGCTCTGGCCTCTGCTGTCTGACTGGGGCACCCACTGCACTTGGCCAAGCGATATGGAGGGGAGGGAGCACTGGAGGCCACACCGTTGTCTGGGACTCCACAGGCAAGGGGAGAGTAAAGCTGCAAAGTGCTCAGGCCTCTGTCTAATTCCTGCGTGGAAAAGCCACAGACTTCACAGCTGCACCTACAAGGGCCCATCTTCAAGCACGATGATGCTCTCTCCTTTGAAGCCCTCCTGAAGACAGGCTGAGATGGTTCATGTTTCTCTCTTACGAACATGTTTCTAATCCCTTTTCATGGTGGTGAGTTTGGGAAGTGGTTGGAGAGAGAACCAGAGACGTGTTTTCTTCAAGGTCACTGGTGGCCTCCCCAGCCCATCTCAATCTGATGCTTCCTCTTTCCACACTTGCTGCCCCTCTGGCTCCTAGATTCTTCATCTCTTAGCCCGTTGCCTATCAACTGCTGAGCTGTTGGTTCTAGACCTGTGCATCAGGGAATTTAGAGCATGTTCAGTTCAATTCAGCGAGTATTACTGACATGTACCCTTTAGAAACATCAAAATCCCCTGAAGTTGTCAGATTTGGGTATTGAATTCTCTTGGGGAGAGGGGTGTTCAGAAGGACCATGAAGGTGTCTGACCTTAGGCTACCCCCGGTCTGATAGACGAAACATCTCCAGACCTCTCAGTTTGGAAATCCAAGCCCAAACAAGGACAAATAAAAGCTAATGTTAAAAATGAACATGAATGCTGAAGGAACATGGAGTGATAACATATAAATATCCAAGGTCAATTAGAGAATATTTCCTTGATAAAGTGTTTCTTAAATTTATTATATGCACATATATGCATATGTATTTATATATCATCTTACAAAAATTGGTATGTATTGTGAAAAAATTTGATTTTTACCCACAATAAAAAAAAATAAAAATAAAAATAAATTTATTATGAAGGAAAGAAGAAATGGGACAAGTTATGAGGACAGAAAAACCCTAGATCAGAGCATATATTTGCATCTTCGTCCTTGATCTTCAGGTATGGAGTATTTCTTCTCTAACTTTACATGTTCTTTCACTTATTTCTTTATTCTGGCATGCTTTTCACAATTATTTTTTCATTAAACTTCTTATTTTGATATAATTGTAGATTCACATTCACTTGTAAGAAACAATACAGAAAGATCCTGTGTACCCTATACTCAGTTTCTTCCAATGGTAACATCTTGCAAAATTATGGTAAAATATCACAACCAGGATATTGACATTGATACAGTCAAGTGACAATAACATTTCCATCACCATAAGATCATGTTTTATAGTCACATCCACTTCTCTCCTTCCTCTGCCCTCTCCTTAATCACTGACAATCACTTATCTATTCTCCATTTCTATAATTTTGTCATTTCAAAATGTTGTATAAATGGAATCATGCAGAATATAACTTTTTGGGTTTGGCTTTTTTCTCTCAGTATAATTCTCTGGATTCATCCAAGTTGTTGTGTGTATCAATGGTTCATTCCTTTTTGTTGCTCAGTAGTAGTTGATGGTATGGTTATACCACAATTGATTAATCATTCACCCATTGAAGGTCATGTGGGTTGCTTCCAGATTTTGGCTATTATCAATAAAGCTGAAATAATAATTTATGTAGAAGTTTCTTTGTGAACATAGGTCTTCATTCCTCTGGAATGTGCAATTGCTGGGTCATGTGGTAGTTGTATTTTTAGTTTTTAAAGAGTCTGCCAAACCGTTTTCCAAAGTGGTGTACCATTTTACATTTCCACCAACAATGTATGAGTGATCCAGTTTCTATATATCCTCACCAACATTTGGTGTTGTCACTGTTTTGGTTTTTTTTAAATTTTAACCATTCTGATAGTGGTGAAGTGATATCTCATTGTGGTTTGAATTTACATTTCCCTACTAGCTGGTGATATTTGAACCTCCTTTCATGTGCTTGTTTGCTAACTATATCCTCTTTAGTGAAATGCCTCTTCATGTCTTTTGCCCATTTTCTAATTGGATTGTTTACATACACACACAATCACACTAGTTCTGTGCTGGATACGTGGTTTGCAAATATTTTCTCCCATTTTATAGCTTGTCTTTTCATCCTCTTAACAGGGTCTTTTGCATAGCAAAATTTGTAAATTTGGACAAACTTCAGTTTGTCAATTTTTCTTTTTATAGATTAAGCTTTTGTTGTCAAATCTAAGAACTCTTTGCCTAGCCCTAGATCCCAAAGATGTTCTTCTATATTTTTTTCTAAAAGTTTCATAGTCTTATATTTCTTATTTAAATCAGTGATCCATTCTGAGTTTACTTTTATATAAGATATGAGACTTAGGTCAAGGTTCATTTTTTTTGCCTATGGGTGTTCAATTTTTCCAGCACCAGCATATACATTTAAGATTGTTATGTGTTCTTAATGGTTGGACCCTTTTATCATTATATAATATTCCTTTCTGTCTCTGGTAATTTGCTCTGTTATTAACAGCCACTCCTGCTTTCCTTTGATTAATGTTTGTGCGATACATCTTTTTCCATTCTTTTATCTAAAAGCTGCCTATATTGTTATATTTGATGTGAGTTGCTTATAAACAGCATATAGTTGAATCATGTTTTAATCCATTCAGCCAATCTCTGTCTTTTAATTGGTGTATTTTGGTCATTTACATTTTATGTAATTATTACTATGTTAGGGATTAAGTTTGCCATTTTATTTTTTGTTTTCTGTTTGTTCTCTCTGTTCTTTTTTCTGCCTTTGTGTAACTTGGAAATTTTTTAGAATTCCATTTTGATTTATCTGTAGTGTTTTTGAGTGTATCTCTTTTTATAGCCTTTCAGTGGTTGCTCTAGTTATTGCCTTATGTATACATAACTTATCACAGTCATTTTACCAGTTTAAATGAAGTATAGAAAACTTATCTCCCTTTATCTCCCTTTACCCTCCCACATTTATAATATAATTGTCTTAAATATTTCCTCTACATACACAAGTGTTATAATTTTTGCTTTAACCGTCACACATACTTTAGAAAACTCAAGAGGAGAAGGAAAGCCTATTGTATTTATCCATGGTTTTGCTTAATGTGTTCCTTTCTGATATTCGAAAATTCCTTCTTTTATCACTTCCTTCCTGTTTAGATAATTTCCTTTAGTCAATTCTTTTAAGGTAGATTTTATGCATCAAATTCTCATAGTTTTCCTTCATCTGAGAATGCCTTAGTTTCCCCTTTATTCCTGAAAGATATTTTCACTGGGTATAGGATTCTGGGTGTCAGTTCTTTTCTTTCAGCACTTGAAAAAAAATAGTGCCACTTCCTTCAATTTCCATGATTTCTGATGAGAAATCCACTGTAATTTGAATTGTTCTCCTAGAGCAGGGGTTCTTAACAAGGGGTCCATGAGCTTGAATTGAAATTCAAAAAAACATTATTCTTGTGGGGATGTGTTGGTGCGGGTGTGATATATTTATTAAATAATACACGGTACAGTGTGGACTTAGTAAGGGGTCTGTGGTTTTCACCTGACTGGCAAAGGGGTCCGTGGAACAAAAAAGGTTAAGAACCTGTGTCCTAGAGGTAAAGTTTCATGTTTCTCTGGCTGCTTTCAATATTTTTTTTTCTTTGTCTTTAGTTTACAGAAGTTTGTTATGATTTGTTTAGTTTTTTCCTGTTTGGAGTTCACCCGGCTTCTTGAATCTGTTGGTTTATATATCTTGCCCAATTTGGGACACTTTCAGCCATCATTTCTTCGAGTACTTTTTCAGCCCCTCTTTCTTCTCTCTTACCGGGACTCCAATGACACAACTTTCATCTTAGATCTTTTGTTATAGTCCCACAGGTCCCTGAGGCTCTATTGTTGTTGTTTGCAGTCTATTTTCATTTTGGGTAATTTCTATTGTTCTGTCTTCCCGTTCACAGATTCTTTCCTCTGTTCTGCTGTTGAGTGCATTTGCATTCACTGAGCTTCATAATTCAATTATTGTATTTTTTAGTTTTAAAATTTCCATTTGGCTCTTCTTTACATGTCCTATTTCTTTGCTCTTTATTACTGCTGGGCCAGGGTTGGGGGTTTCATCTCCGTACATGGTCTTCATTGATAATAGGGGTAGCGGTAAGGGTGGTCTCATTACCATCAGGAGTGGATGAAAGCCCTGATTCCCTACTTGGCCTTCTCTGACACCACCCGTGTGGAGGTGTTGGGATGTCTCATTACAGCCCTGCAAGGGTGGAAGTCTAGGTTCCGCACTTGGCCTTTGCTGGCATGGGTGAGGGAGGGGGCACATTCTTCTGTGGTGTTTAGCTGGAGTGGAGCAGTTACTGACTTAAGTTTTCTGTCTTGCTAAGCTTCCCCTTTCCTGGTCCTTTGGCAGAGAGAGCCAGCTTTTGTTGGGGCTTTATGTTTGTCTGCGCCCATCAGTGTTTCTGGGTTACCAGCTTCTTCAGCTCCAAGTCTGATATGTATGAAGCAAAATGCAAACCCAGGAAACTCACCACCATATTATTCCTCACAAGGTCCCCAGCCAGTCTGCCTTCTTCTGTCCACATTTCAGTCTTCTTATCTTTGTTTTATATATGATATCCAGGGGTTTTAGTTGTATTTAATGGGAGGAATAGGGGAAAATATTTCTATTCCATTCTCCTAAAAGTGGAAGTGGCCTCACAATTATTTCTAAACACTCTTCTATGCCAGCCCTTACAGATTCAAAAACAAATGATTTTTTTTGGAAAGAACTCAAAATCTAGCAGAAGAGAGAGACATGCAAACAAATAGATGAAATGCTGCATTCTAAGTATTGCAGTAGAAGGCTGTATGAGGTACTCTGGAGGCGTGAAAGAAGTGGGGGTGGGAGACACCATCCTACGTGGAATGGGGTGGGGGCAGGAGTGGCTTCTTAGAGGAGGTAAGTGATATTTGAGCTAAACTTTGAAAGACCAACAGATTTCTAGATGGACACGATTGGAAAGGGCATTCCAATGGGGAAAACAGCAGGTACAGAGGTTCAGAGGCATCAAGCAGCATGACGGTTCAGAGAACTCACTGCAGGTTGTTTGCTGTGGCTGGGGCATGTCATGGGAAGACAGTGGTGTGATGAAACTGGAGAAGTTAGCAGCGGTGGGGGGCACTGGGTCACAGAGGGCATTGTTCATCATGCTAACCTGACAAGTTAGCATGAAATTATGTAGTCTAACTTGTATTTCTGACCAGTCATCCTGGGAGGGGCAGCACAGGAAGTGCAGAGACCAGCGAGCAGCTTTTCTTAGTGGTCCAAGTGAGGATTGAACATAGACAGTGACTATGGAGAGGTAAATTTGACATATTTAAGAGGCAAAGATACACAGGATGGAAAGGATGAGGGGAAAAGGGGGAGTTTGACTCCTTGGCTTAGTATCCCTAACTGAGAAAAGGAGTATCAGGTTTTGAGAGGGGAGGAAAGCAAATGAGTTCAGCTTTGATTGTGTTGAGTTGGAGTGTCTGTGGACCAGTCCAGAGGGGATGGCAATAGTCAGAGTATCAGCAGAGACGTTAAAGTCAGAGAGAGACAGGCTTCGGAGTCACCACATAGAACTGGTAGTTAAAAACATGAAGCTCACTGAGAGGGTTTGAAGAACTTAGAAGAAAGCCAAGAACAGAGCTGTCGTGACTAAGGGCTGGACAATGGAAGAGGAGCCCTTGCAGGATTCTTGAAGAGAGGGGGATTCTAGAAGAGAGGGGGATTCTAGAAGAGAGAGGGAAAGATTGTCATGTGTTTATATGAGTCAGTCTTAACAGAAACCATGTTACATATTTATAACAGAGGAAATTTAATTCAGGAAACGGGTGATAGAAGAGCTGAAGTGCCAAACAGGAGAGGAAGCTGCTGCCACCCTTAGGCAGAGGGTTACTAGAACCACAGGGAGCCAGTCTGGCAGGGGCTGGAGCCACCAAGGAAACTCAGATGCTGCCAGAGGCACCTTCTGAGGCCAAGAGGGAGGGGGAGAAATCTCCCGGCTTCTCCCTCTTGTCCACTCTCCATGTCCTTCTAGTGCCTTCTGTTGGCGGAACCTGGCCAGAACCCAGAGCTGATTCAGGCCCCTGGGACATGCAGCCAGCAGGAGTCAGCCTGCCTCCCCACAGGGAAGGGCTGTGGAATGGTATGGAATGGATGTGAGCGTGCAACTCAGGACTGGCACAGAGGCTGAGGAGCGCGGAAGGTCAGGAGAGAGTGTTCTGTAGAGTTCAGTGTCTGGGAGGTCGGCTGACCTAAGGAGAAGTGTCCCCAGTCCCCGTCTGGTCAACGGTCGTGGCTTGCTGACTGCAGAGCAGGCCAGAGGCCAGATCCATGCCACCCTTCAACAAGCTCGGCCCCATCCCAGACACAACCGCTCGCCCCCTGAAATCTAACTACTATCCCTCTCTGATTTTAAGCTCTCAGCCCTGCTGTTTCCTATTTCCCCAACCTTTGGAGAGTGTTCATCATCCCTCATCGTCCCTTGCCACACCTTTGAGAGCTGGGCCTGAGGCCTGGCATTGTGGGGCTCAGGCCATCCTCTGACAATCGGGTCAAGCACCATGGCTCTGCACCCTTGGGGCCCAGCCCATTTGGTGGGTCCTCAGCCTCCCTGCTGCCGGGCTGATTCCTTTGTGTGCCTCGGCCTGGCTCACGCTGCACCAGGCTCGCCAGCATTGGTGTAATAGCCACGATCCCTGTGCTTGTCAGAGAGGAGACAGCAGGGGAAAGGTCCCATCCAGACCTCATCAGCCCCTGTGCCCCAGCTGTGTTAATTGTCCAAGCCCTCCAACAAACAGGCTCTGTTTTCTGCCTGCAATTAAAACAGAAAGCTTGTTATCTCTCCTGCTCCCATTATCTGCAGACTCTGCTAAGGGGCTTTTTCTCAAGAGCAGCACCTGCAGGGGCCATCAGAGGTTGGCATTAACCTCTTCCCTGCTAGAATTGGAAGCCTCTGAGTCAAAGAAAATGGGTTAAGGAGGCTGCTGGGGCTGGTAGGAAGGGCTCTGGGAGGGAGCAAGTCCCTGGGCCTGGGCATGGTGCTGTCACAGACTTCCTGGGCCAGCTTGGGCAAACAGTTGACCTTTTCTAGGCTTTCCCCCTCCCTTCTGTCCAGGCAAGCTGTGGAAATGAATAGGAACCTGTTCAAATTGCCACCTTCCTTAAGTAACTGAACAAATCCTGTCTCATATTAACATAGCTAACAATACTTCCAATAGTTGTAATACCAAGTCCCAAGAAGAAGCATGTAAATATCCTAACTGGTGGTTTTTGTGCCTGGTGGAGGGGAGCCATTCAGCACCCTGGGCTGCCCAAAGGTACTGGGATTTAGTGGATTTAAAAACCATGCTTTGCAGTGTGTCCTTCAACAAGTCACTTAATCTCTCTGTGCTCTAGTTTCCTCCTCTGACAAATTAGAGACTTCAACTGGATAATCTCCAAGATCCTTTTCAATGAGAAGTCATATTTCTTGCAAATTATCTGTATGATAAATTTGAGAAAGAAGGAAGCTGGCATTTGTTGAACCCCTAATATGTGCCACATCTTTTACATATATCATTATTTCCATTTTAAATGTGAGAAAAATAACATTCAGAAAGGTTAAATAAGTTGTCCAGGGTCAAACATGTAGTACACAGAAGGAGGTCTCTGGATTCAAATTCCTATTTATGAGGCTCTAAATCTCATGCTGTTTTCATGATACCAGGTTTCAAGAGGAGAGGCGTGCCCATCAAAATGCTTCTTTGCAAAACAGAACTGTAGAGGGGAAAAAGTAACTTAATTACAAAGAATCTGAATCCTGATCTCTTAACTTCCCTGGAGTCAGTGTGTTTGGGAAAACGAATGAGAAAGAACCTCTGGTTTCCAGGTGTTACTGTGAGATTCCTGAGATGTGTGTGAAGACTCTTAAAGGAAAAAAAAAGTTTGTATAATCTTCAGGCATTGAACTCTTGTTGCCAGCTAGGTAAACTGAGGCCCAGGGAAGGCACATGACTGCTGACTCAGCAGCCAGGTCCAGACTGGGATGTGTTTGTGGGCAGCAGAGCCAACTACAGCCTGGTGAGCACCTGCGGGAGCCTGTTCTCAGAATCCCCTCCGCGGCCGCAGGAAACTGCCCAGGAGTTAGCCTATCAGTCCAGCTGGCGGCCTGGGGCAGCCCAGGTGCTCCACCAAGGTCTGGATTCCAATCCTTCGGCTCAGGTTGCTGCTCTGCTCCTGAGTCATCTGCAAAGAGGGATCTGGGGAGGGTCTGGAGCAGACAGGGATGGAGGGGTGGGGAGGAAGCTCCTGGCCAACTGGCAGGAGCCCCAGGGGAGGCGAGGCAGGGGGTAGGGGGAGAAGAGACCTTATACTTCAGGCCAATGACTGACCCGGTTCTCCCATCCAAGCCCTGAGCTATGCACAGCTGTACCCTTCCCCAGGAACCACCCCACCTCACAGTTCCATTCTAAAAGCTCCCCATGGAGGCAGTCCCTGCCTTCCTTTCCTTTTTTTTTTCCTGGCAGTTTTATTGAGGTATAATTTACATGAAATAAAATGCAATGAGATTTGACAAAATGTATACGGTTGTTTAACCACCACTGTAATCACGATTTAGAACATTTCCATCTCTCCAAAAAGTTACAGTCAATCCCCCACTCCCTGCCAACTCCTGCCTTGTTTTTTTTGACACTGGTGTTAACGACTGCATGAAGCGCGGTGCCCACGCCCAGCTGAGGAAGGGCTGCAGGGAGAAGCTGCTCCTGGGCTGGGTGAGGTGGGAGAAGCCAGGGCCAGAGTCACAAGTGGGTGGGTGCTAGGCTGGGCCGGCGGGGCCTCAGTCTCTCTTATCAGCTGAGTCAGCCAGGCCTGTTACCCTTCTGAGAACTGTCTTCTTGCCCTTTTCTAGTTCCGGAAGGAAGACGAGGGATGTGGGAGGCAGGGTGGGGTGGGGGTACTGTAGGAATGAGTGGAGCTAGGACTCAGGAGGCCTGCCCGCACCTCAGATTCTGCATGGACTCACTGATGGCCGTGGACCAGTGCCTTGTCTATAAGGGCCACTGCTCCCCCACTCACCACTCCCTGTCCCTTCCTCCTGCTTTATGTGTCTGCATGCTTAGCACCATCTAACTAGCTGCCTTCCTTCTTCCTCCTCCCCCTCCTCCTCCTCCTCTTCTTCTTCTTTTCATGGCCTCTTTCCCCATCTAGACTGTAAGCTCTATGAGGATGAGGATTTGGGACCTTGTTCCCTGTTGAATTCCCAGCCCTTAGAACAGTGTCATCAGGAAGTAGGTGTGAGTGTGTGAATGAATGGTCCAGCCCTCTCCTTTTTCTTCGTCTGTAAAATGAGGGTGTTGGATTCACAGATCTCTAAGGCTTCTTTTGGGTACTATATATACTCTGATTTTTTTTTTTTTTCACTCTCTGTGTGTCATGGAGTCACCTGAGAGAGAAGAGTTGAAAGAGGGAGGCTGCAGTTGTCCCCCGTTTGCAGCAAGTGACACACTGGTCAGATGAGGAGGTAGTTGCCCAGAGGGCCTCTTTGTCAAGGACAGGTGTGGTGGGGGAGGGAAAGGGCCGTTTGTACAACTTCTCTGAGTCAGGGACCTCCTCCCTCTGCCCCCAACCCAGGGCTCAGTTGCAGAGCTGGGTGGTCCCCAGTGCTCCCAGCCAGGTGTTGGGCCTGATGGGGTAGCAGGGGTTGCACAGGCCAGGCATAAAGAGGGAGGGTGTGGGGAGCTAGGTTGGCACTGGGACAGAAAATAAGCCTGTGTAAATGTATGTAGATATATGCTAATTTATGCAGCTCTGCAGCCTGCAGTGCTGGCTCTCTGGGTAGGAGACCCACAGCCCCACCCTGGGCCTCCACCCCAGGTGTGACATCTCTGTCTGGCCCATGAATCTCTCTTCCTGCTTCTCCCTCCCAAGAGCATCTTCTGTCTCTCAGTGTCCCCCTCTCCTAGCCCTAACCGCTCACATTCTGGGGAAAGTGAGAATGCTGAGTCATGAGGCAGAGCTGGGGTAGGGGGTGGGGGACCTGGAAGCCAGTCTGTGAGCATGCCTCCTCCTCTACTTCCCCTCTCAAGCTCCCACCCTCTGCTTTTCCTGCAGAAGAGCTCCTGGTCAAGGGCAGAGTGGCCTGAGGTGTGGGAAGCTGCGTCCCCTGGCTGGGAAGCGTCATCCCTCCTTTCGTGGTTCAGGCCTTTAAGGTTCTGAAAGGCTGCCTGCCCCTCCCCCACTGCACTCAGCTCTCCTCCCTGCTTGGCACACATTCCCCTATTTGTCTCCAGCAAATCACTGTGGAGCCAGTGATAACAGAGGCAGTCCTGAACCAGAATGTGAGGGAAAGACACACAGCGCCTCGCCTGAGAAAGCTTACAGCCCACTGCCAGGCGGTGGGGGTGGGGGGAAGGCTCAAGGAACAAGCAGAATTCTGTCATGAAAAGTGCTCCTAGTTGAACCCCTCACTTTGTGTTGTTGATAAAACAGAGGCAGAGATGGAAGTGATTTCCCTAGAGCCCACAGCCAGGCAGTTCTGGGACACGGACCTGGGTCTCCTGATTTCCAGGCTGGTGCTTGGTAAGCCACGCCATGCTCTTATTCTGTAATGGTAGTGAGTGGGATCCAAGAGTCAGGATTTTTAGTTGAATAGTGGGTGGCCTGACCCAACGCCTCCTGGAGGAGGTGGTCTAAGATTGTGCTCTAAAGGCAGAGACCCTCGGAGAGTGGCAGGGAGAAGCTGATGGGTTGAACCTAGCAAGAATGACAGGGATAGCTCAAGCACAGGTCTCACAGTCAGGTGGCAAAGTGGGTGCTCATTACTGAAAGGGGCAGAAGGCCCCACAAGAAACTGGAATGAGGACCCAGGCCTTGCCTCCCAGCTCAGAGCCCTACCCAATAGACCACGAGCAAGTCAAGACCAGTGATGATTGGGATTCAGTTGGTGGCCCCCTCCTGTCACTTTCAGCTGCTGTCGTTCTCTTTTAGGGGCCATGGTCCCTCTCAACCACACCTTTTCACCCCCCTTCCTGATTAGTAGAGACCTCCTTGGACATTGCCTATATGTGGCCCCCTAACCTCAAAGACATGGCTGAGCCCTGCCTTCATTTGCCCCAGACCTTGAGCAGTGCTGCTCCATCAGGAAGGTGGGCCAAGTATGAACTGCAACCAAGAGCTTGGGAGTGGGGGAAGGAAAGGGGTGTTCAAGCACAGCTGCCCCAGCTCTGGCACCGCCAGGCCTTGGGTGCCTCATGCCTTTCCCAGCCTGCCTCCAGCTGCAGGCCCGGTTCATCCATCAGCCCCACAAGCCTGTCATCAAGTTGGGGACACTCAGGTTCCCAGGCCTCAATCCACTCCAGGCCAGAGACAACTTCCTCTCTCCCGGGGGAGACTAATGCAGGCCCATAAATTAAGACATCTGCTCTCCCTCAAGCCCCAGGAACCTAGGGCTCAGTAACATCTACCCCTGTTTTCTTTGGCCCGATTCAACTTTCCCCTAATTAGTCAGGCCCCAGGGCAGTGGCTAGACGACCATGAGTCAGAGGATTGCAGAACCAAATCCAGAACCAAGGGTTTATCCAAATGGCAGTGACCTTTCCCAGCTGACCCCATTCTCTTCTAGTCCCACCTTTTCTCAGCAGTTCCTTCCGCTTCTGTGACCTGGACCCACATTCTATTTGCAGTCATTTGCATGTTTCTTTGTAAGTATCTCTATTATTGGGAGAGGAAAGCAGTTTAGCTGTGTCTGAGTACATATTTTTTCTCCTCCCCTCCCTCAGATGGGGTCTCCCCAATAGCCTTGGGGCAGGCTCCTCCCCAACTCTGAGCCACTCCCTGCATCCCTTCCAGGACTACCCTTCTCTCCCCAGCTCCTGTGTCTGCTCCCAAATAAGTTTATATTAAGACTCTGACTTCAGGCTGAGCTGATAGTAAGTCTTTGACCTCAGGCAGGGGGGTTGGGGTGGGATGGGGTGTTGGGTAGTGGGACCACCATCAGTGCAGATGGGAAAAGTCTTTCTTGAACACTTCTGGCCAAGAGCTGAGAGCCAAGGAGTCTGGCTGCTGGGGAGGGAGTGGTACTTCCCAGTCCCATAGATGGCTCAAAAGGCTGTTCTGGGCTAAGAAAGTTCTTAGCCCTCTTCTCTCGGGTGCTTCATGTAGGACTAACCCAGGGGCTCATTGCTGCCCTGCTTGTCTAGCCCAGAGCTTCCTGGTCAAGGCAGGTTTGGGACTTCTGGGATGACCTAGGAGGAAGGGAGGGGAGGAGGTGGCTGCTGGGATGAAAAGCTTGTGGAAAACGTCCAAGCTGCATGGGGTCTGCTGAGGCTGCAGGAGAGAGAGTAAGAAGCCAGCTTGTAGAGTGGGGTCTGTAATCAGACTAATTTTGAGGACACCCGAGGTTCACTAGCCTGAGTCAGACAGAGTCAGGAGCCCAGACCGTTAGCAGAGCCCACTGTGAACCTTTCCTGATGCAGGCCCCACGAGCCTCTTTCAGGAGGAAGAATAGCTGAGACCTGGCCCTTCTGGGCCCAGAGTTGCTGAGGCTCCTGGTTACCGCAAAGGGAAGAGGGGAGGAGGGAAGTCCGGCAGGGAGGCGGGCATTATCCCTAGAGTGAGGATTGGTGGTGGATTCTCTCTGTGACACATGGGTAGTGAGTGCGGAGCCATTAATGAAGGATAGTAGGGAGGGGAGCAGCTGTGGCACTTTCTCCAGTCGCCCGCACGGAGGCCTGGGGCAGAGCAGCCGGAAGGGAAGGTCCTCCACCCTGGAACTTGGATGCCGGGAGCTGTCCAGCTCAGGAACCTGCTGAAACCATCAGGGGCTCGGCCTGACGGAAGCCTCAGGGGAAAAGGGTGGCTGACCTTCCCAATGTGCTTTCATCAGCTCACTGCTCCCTCTCTGCTCTAGGGCTTAGGAGACCAGGCTGGAAGGTCAGCCCTGAAAAATGGAACACCAAGCAGAGAATATCTGAACCTTCTACACGGGGAAGAGCATGGAGCTCCCATCCTAGAACTACTAGGAAACCCCCAAGGGGAGGGACAGGAAAGCATTTGAGGATGGCTTGAAGCCTCCCATGATAGCTGTAAAACCAACGTTGAATGCCCAGTGGGGTGGCCACATCACCTGCCATACACCGAGGAGGTGTCCAGGCACACCGCCAAGGCTTTGAGCCTGGGCTGACTCCCATCAGCACCTCCAGTTCTCTGTACTGACAACCCAGTGAATGTCAGGCCTGGCTCAGGTGCCTGCTTCTGCTCTTGGCCTGCTGCAAAGCTCACTTACTTAAGCTTGATTTGTCAGGCTCTTCTGTGGGCCCTAGCACTATTCTAGGCACAAGTAAGAGTAGTGTAAAGCATCTTGCCCTTGACTAATGCTTAGACTTGAAAACCATGTTGCTTCTCTTCCTCCTGCCAACAAACCCCTGTTATTTCAGATGCAGCCTCCTTCGTAGTCAAAATCCTCGGAGATCCCACCCAGCTGTCTCCTCCGAGGTTCTCTGGTCCAAACATCACCCTTTCTTCAAGTGCTTCCTTGAAGCCCTCATCCTTCCCCCAGTGCCAGGATTGGGGGCTCGGAGTCTGTTTCCCACCTCCCCTCACCAGCTCCCTCCTCTCCAAACCATGCCAGCCTTCTGATCAATCTGAGACAGTGACTGGGTGACAGGCTGAGGGCCGGCAGCGGGGGAGGCCGGAGCAGCTGTGCAGTCATCACAGTGAGTGGGCTGGATCTGGGGGATGAGAGTTTACTGAGCAATTACTATGTATACACAACTGTACTAGGTGTGGGAGAAACAGTGGAGAACAAATAACAGTCCCTGCCCTAGTGGAGCCCCCAGGCTGGTGGGAAGATATTGAACAAGTGGGATGGGTTTTAACCAAGAAGAAGCAGTGGGAACACTGGACTATCTGGGGGTTAAGAAAATCATCCCTTGGGAAGGGACCTGGTGATGAGAAGTAAGGGATGAGGAGGGGGCATTAATGAAGGTGGGTGAGGAGAGGGAGATTCTAGGCTTCTGCAGCCCCACCTGGCTTCCTGGCCTCCACCCTCCCAGCATTTCTCAGGATTCCTCAAACCAGCTTTGCCCAAACATCTCTCCACACTTTTCTCTTACTGGCATGTATTTTCCCCTCCCAAGACCCTTCCTCCCCACCACACACACCTAATGTGAATGCAGCTCCACTGTCTTCCGGGGGGCTTTGCAGCTATTTGGGCTTGGGCTTCCCAGTCAGGTCTCACTGTGCAAACTGCAGACTATCACATAATCTCCTAATACGCCCCTGGGGCCCTCTGGTTAAAGCCTGAGGACAGGATCTGCAAAGACACCTTCCTGCCAGCCCTGTGCAGAGCCCCTGCTCCACTGCGCCGGGGGCTGAGCTGAGAGGATCTTGCAGCCGTGTCCAGCAAATAGGGGCAGATTTCCTTCCTCCCACTCCTCAGGACGCTCTGCCCCAGCGCTCCACCCTGCTTCCTGTTTAGCAGGGAAGATTTCCTTGTCTGTTTCCTTGCCAGCTGTGTCTGACTTCCTCCTCTCCCTCTCATGATATCCAGGATGGAGTCAGGCAGTCGTGAGGTGGGTGCCGCCTTCTGCCTGACTCCATTTCCCTGGGCCTCAGGAGAGCGGTGTGAGAGGAAGGCAGAGCCACCCACCTCTGCACGGGGGTGAGGTATGGCACAGCTGCAGAGTGCCTAGGCATCCAAGTGTCACCTGGTTCCTCCAACATACATAGAGCTTCTACCATGTGCCAGGCACTGCACTAGGCAACAAGAGTCCAAAGCTAAGTGTAAGACCTTGTTCTTTAAGAAGGCAGCTGTGTAGATGGCCAAGTATTCATCATAACTGGGAAGCCAGCACTGTGTACAGGGTCCTGTGGGAGTCCAGGGACCACTTAGAACTCATGGGAGATCAGGGAGGCCTTCCTGGGGGAGACGACTTCTGAGTGAACATGAAAGATGAATAAAAATTAGCTAAAGAAAGGCTTGAAACCACGTGGTGTGTGGATAAATGATAAGCTGTTTAGTAAAACTTGAGGACAAGGCATGAGGCAGGGAATACTGGGAGATAGGAAGGAGTAAAGTTGTAAAGGGTCTTAGAGCCCCCACAAGGGGCTTGATTTTATTATGTGGGAGAGTCAAGGTCAGACTCACAATTTGGCCAGGTCCTTTTGATCTCAGTGTAAAGTGATGTCAGTGGACTAGCCAGGTGGAGGCTAGGAGAACAAAATCCTGGTGAGAAATAGTAAGGGCCTGAATTAGGGCAGTGGCAACAGGAATCAAGGGCCAAGAAAAATTGGCAGGACCTTGGGACCAACTGGATGTGCTTGACCTGAAATTAGGAGACTTGGAATCTGGCCACTTAGTAGCTCTGTGACCTTGGACAATCTCTAACTCCCTGAACCTCACATTCATCATCTATCAAACACTTTCTCTACCTAGATAATGGAAATAAAAGCAGTGGGTGAGTGCAGTCCCCATGCTGATTGCCACTTTTGTATTTAGAAAGGCTGTGGAACTACAGCCTCTTAGGATTCCAGCCCCACCCCGATTCTTCATTTCTGTGATGTGGGAGGTGGGAGGTGGGCATTTTCTCTTTCTGAGGCTGATCCTGGGGCTGGCAGACCCCACAGAGGTCATCATAGCTTTGCTGCCTCTGAACAGAGTATCATCATCAGGTGGGGAGGTAGACTCAGGAGGCATCTGCCCTTCCTTCAGAAAGCATTTCTGGAGCCTCTCGTGGAGGCAGGGCTTTTGTTGGTCCTACTCAGTAAGGCAGCATCTCTGCCTGCTGGGAGTTACCCACCTTGCCAACCTTCCACCTGGGCTTTGCCTACAGGTGAGAACATGAGGTCACACTCTCCTTGGATCATGTGATTCAGAGCCCCAGTTCTTCATCTTGTGCCTTTCCTGAGTCCAGCCTCAGTCTCTCTGGCTTGAAGGGGACTTCCCTTTCCCAGTCCCTGTTTTCAGCAGGAATGGAGAACAAAGGCTTAATATCTGCAAAGCCCATTAGGCAACCTCCTCTTGACCTTCACTCTGAGGTAAGCCATCCCAGGCCATTAACCTCCCCTGGCCAGCCCCTACTTCCCTCCTCCCTCCCCCAGATGCAATTCAGTTCCCCGTACCCGTTGTAAGCCACAGAGCACAAAACAAATTTGTTGGGAGTTTCATAAGGCCAGGCCCACGGTTGTTATGGGAGGAGGGCTTCTCTGGCAGTGCTGCTTCCGTGGCAGCCAGCCAGCCAAATCCAGGACTTGGGGCCTGCTCTGACGCTCAAGTCCTGGGAGTTTCTCTCCCTGACTCTTGCGTTTCTAGAAAGTGAAAGCCTTTGCCATTAGCCCCTCTAACTAGGAGAGGGAGCCATCAGGTAGGCTTCCAAGCTCCTGTGCTGATTCTTCTTCAATGCCACTCATGTAATTGCTGTGAGACGAGGTGAAGGGATAGGGGTTGAGGGGGCAGGGTTCTGTGTCATAAACAAGGACAGATATTTAGTGGTTTTTAAGCACCAGAGGCATCTCCAGGGAAGGTAGAGGGGGGGAATAACACTTTATTTGGAAACATTTCTGCTGAGATGCATTCTATCTCAGCTTCACTTTGCCTGCTGTTTATTACAAAGTGCTATGTGCTCAGAGAGGGGCTGAGTTCTGAACTTACAGGACAAGATCTGGGCTGCAGGCCATGGGGCAGCTCAGGCCAAGCTATCTGCCCTGGAGGGGAAAGGTCTTGAGCAGGGTGGCTCCTCTGTGACCCTGGTCCCCTCATTCTTATGGTCATTTGGGGGCACTGACTCCACAGTTAACCCTCAAAGCCTTTGTAACATTGAATGACCTCTATATGGGAAGGGCCACTAAGGCTGGAATAGAGAAAAGCTCCAGAAGGAGAGAGAAGCTCCAGAAGGAGAGAGAAGCTCCAGGTGGACACTGAATGACCCTTTTCCCTCTACCCGTCACTCTGCGGTTCTCTCCCTTTGATCCTGCCCTGTGCCCTCTCCAGTTGTCCTGCTCTGAGCTAAGAATGGACAATAACCCAAATGCCTTATCCTTTTCCTATAGAATTTTCCCATGAAGTATATTGGAGACAAGCTGGAGTTTTCAAAAAAAGCTTTAAATTTTAAAAGGTAGGGGGGAAGCTAAATGCAATGTGATACCCTTGATTGGGTCACAAAAAAGAACACCAATGGAAACACTAGTGGACTCCGAATAAAACATGTTAATTGCAATGTACCAATGTTAATTTCTTAGTTTTGGTTATGTAAAATTTTAACATTAGAGGAAACTGTGTAAAGGGATATATGGGAACTCTCCGTACCTTCAATTTTTTCTGTAAATCTAAGATTACTTTGAAATAAAAACTTTATTTAAAAAAAGGTGGGGGAGAGACAAAATAAAATGGAAGAGTCAGGAAATTCAAGAATTGTGAGGCTTACAAAGCTCAGTTGTCTGATCCTACAGTCCCAGTAGAAGAGCAAAAAGCTCTCACGAGCCAAAAGCCTTTAGGATCAAATTTATCCCAAGATAACTACCCTGGAGCACTTGACAGATTCCCCGTCTGAAGTCTGGCTCTTGGAGCTTCGTTTCCTCCATCTTAGGAGCCGTCTCCTGGGAGGTTTGCTCCCTCCAAGGGCCTCTGCAAAAGCTGGTCAGTAAACCTGTTTTTCTCTTTTCCTCTTTCCAAGCTCTCATACTCCCGGGGGCTCCCACCCCCAGCTGGATAACGCTCACCAATCCCCATCAAGCTCCTGGACTTGACTCAAGCAGAAGGGTCTTCAAACTTTTTTTTTAGCTGGGAATCCCATCATGCAAATAAAATCTAATGTGGATAGTCAATATTTAAAACAGATCAACTTGAAGCCAGTTAAAGCAGCCAGTGCTGCGAGGGCAGCACCCCTTTCCACTCCCTCATGGCAGCTCAGTGGGGGTGCCGCTGAGCTCTTTGGAAACCATCAAGTCTGGCCCAGCTCAGGTTATCAGCTGCCCTCCCTCTGGAGCATCTTGAGATGACTAGTCATATATGTTTCTCACACCCATCCCTCCCCTGACCCACCAAAGGGAATGGTTTTTGCTAAAGTCCACCTTTTAAGAGTCCAAAATGAAAAAAAAATACCCGATCCAAACAACCAGCACATGCTACAAGCGTTGGAGGGCTAGTCTCTCCCACCACTCACTGTTGAGGCCACCCTCCTACAGTCTTCCCTAAGTCTTTCTTGCTGCTGTGATTTCAAGCCCTTTTCATGTTTCTTTTGCAGGAGGAAAAGAGTTGGACAAAGTAACCCTGTGCTCTTGAAGCTGCAATTTAGTCCTTCTCTAAATTATCTTTTTTTCCTGAAATCTCTCCACGTCATTCAGCCTTGGGCCCCAGGGCCAGGCTTTCTGAGCCACCTGAGAAGAGGGTGCAAAGGAAGCAACGGTTCTAGGTGGGGGATGCTCTGGTAGGGGCTGAGCTGGGAAGCTGATACCCCACCAGCCTTTTGCCCACACTAGTCCCATTCAGCCCCACTCAGAGCCCCCCCTACCCTGACAAGCCTGGCTCAGGCCAAGCAGAAATGGTAACTGCATCTCCCTGATGTCTGTCGGTATTATTGGAAAAGTCAGCTTTGAAACCACAGAGGGATTTAGGGTGTTGGGGGCGAGAGCTCGGAAGCACTGTAGACAGTGAGACAACTGAATTAAACAGCGTCTGTGTGAGTCACTGCTCTCCTGCCTGCCTCCCCAGTCCTGGTGTGAACCTAGAAGCTGGTGAGACACTTATACCTTCTCAGCCAGTGAAATTGCTTTCTGAGGTAAGAACCATAAGGACTGGACTTAAAATTACAGCAGGAAGGGTTTAGGCTAGATGTCAAGAATAACTCCTGGGCCTTTATGGGCCCTAAAAGATTGTGTGGTGTCACTTTCCTGGGGGGCATCCAGTTGTTTGCCAAAGCATCCCTGCTCTCTTGAATATGTCTTCTCTTGTGACTTGGTGGCTGCCATACTCATGAACAGACTTCACATAGTCCCAGCCTGGACTTGCATCACTGTGAAATGTAGAGGAGATGGTTGTTGCACGCCTTCACCTTTCACTATTGCTGGGTCATGCCTGCTGCCTTTGAGTTCTGGTCACTGGGGTCATTGCTTTGGCCAAATTAAGTTGCTTGAAAAATTAGCCTAGAAGACGTGCCTTTGCTTTGTATTCTGTGTGCCTTTGTTCTCTCTTTCTTCCTCTATCTTCTCCAGAGTCATATATAATTTGGGTGCTGTGAAGGGCACCCAGGCAGCATTGAGCCCCCTACTTGAAGGAAGACTGAAACTAGCCCCAGTTCACCTTAAGGGACTCCACTCCAGAGAGTGATCTCAGGCAGGGGACTGGAATTGGGGGACACCCATCATTCAGGATGGGATAGGTTCTTTATCAACCTACTTGAATGTGATCCTCCTAATGACATGAGTGAGAGATGATTATCCCATTTTGCAGATGGTTAACTGAGGCTCTGAGAGATTAATAGTTTTCCCACATCCCTTAGCCCATAGGTGTGTTAATCTGGATGGAAGCCAGGTCTTTGGACATCTGGGACAGAGCCCTTTCCACTCCACCACAGAGCCTTTCAGTTCCAGTAATAATAACAGTGATTAAGATAACATGGTTATTATAACAAAGGCCACCAGCAATCACCATGCAGTCAACCACTTCCTAAACTCCCGCTATATGCCAGAGTCACCACATCATCTCATTTTTTCTTCCAACAACCCTGGGAGGTACATGTTGTTTTTTCCATTTTACAGATGAGATAACTGAAGTTCAGAGAGGTTATGTCTCAGGGGTAGAGTGAAGATTCAGCCCAAGTTTTTCTGACGATAAAGCCCATGCTCTTTCCACTGCACCCTGGCATAGAATTTTCCTGCCCTAATATTTAGGAACTTCTTTTTGACTAAATCACCATTCATTCTGCTACAGTGTAAACACAGCTATGAAAATATATGAATGTATGTTTGTTTTGCTTTGTTGTTTTTACTGAGGGTGTACTACCCTGTATACAAATGGTGACCCAGCCCCAGGGAGCTTGCATGTTTTCTTTTCTCGCTTCTTTTTTCTTTTCACCCTGGTCCTGTCTTCTGCTTCTCCCTCATTGCCCTTGTGTTCCCCCCACCCCTCCCCCAAGGTGTTTCTCTAATTTCCCACCTTCTCTCACCATCCTTTCTGTTTCTTCAGACCTCAGCAACCAATCCTGTACCTCCAGCATCTTGTTGCCAAGCAACGGGCTTCCTACCTGCCCCATTGTGTTAGAATCTCCATGACAACAAGTATCACCAAAAAGGGGGGAAAAGTTAGGTGGTAGTAGGAGGAGGTGGTGAGACCCTGTGCAGCTTTGCCAGCAACAACCTTCACTCTCAGGGACCCCAGAGGATGTCACAAATGGCCTAAACAAAACCTCATGGGATAACAAGTCATGAGATTCACAGTCTGCATGTGGGGATATAGACTCTAGCTTTATCTGAGAGCCACGGGCATTTTTTGTTTAGACAGAGTGGAACTGGATCATGCGATCACCTCTCTGTTGGTCAGTTCTGGAAGACAGCCCAGATAATGGAGGCTTTTTCAGTAGTTGCTTGAGTAATGGAAAGTGTTTTTCAGTAAGACTTAGACAGGGGTGTATGTAACAGGGCTGTTGCCTGAAGCATTGGCATTTAGAGAAGGGCTAAGACCTTGGGTAGGGGTAGGGGATGGGCATGTCATAGATGAGCTTTTGGACCACGCAGGCGCCTGCCTGAAGACTGTGAGTGTGAGTGTGAGATCACTGGTCTGTCCTGCTCTGGGTGGGTGAGTGGTCTCAGAAGCCTCTGCATCCCCTTCACTCTTGCTTTCCTGTTCCAAAGGCCTGGCAGAAGCCTGTAGGGATAAGGAGGGAAAGAGGAGGTGGGCCAAGGAAGCGAAGACAGCATTGGATTTCTGGGTCCCAGGCTGGGGTTCACAGAGGGGACCCTGGCTCTTCCACCCACAGTCCCTGAGGGCTTGACAGATGTGGACCAGGTGGCTAGGGGACCTCGGGAGAATGGGGACATTAGGTGATGGCCTCAGAAAGGGGAAGGACTGAGAATAAAGAAGAAGCCTAAGCTGGGCAGAGCGCCTAGAAACTACATACCTGTGACAAGGTTCTAGAGATGGCCACATGTGGCTGGGACCTCCTGGGACACTCATGAAGGCAAGGACCTTCTGCACCCCTGTGTACTACAAAATCTCCTCTCCTGTGGGCAAAGCAGGGGCTGCTTGGGTTGTATTCATTTTTCAAGGTAGATGGTGCATGGAAGACCCTCCCCCAAGCTAGTGCCCGGCACTGGTAGGGAGTCAGCACACCCACCCAGCTGCCCCCTTGCACGGGCACTCTCTGCAGTACTGCTGTGAACTGCGAGGCTCTCCTCAGGCTGAAGGTCATGTCATCCTGTCTGTCTGCCTGGCCCCAAGCATTCCAGGCAGAGGAGCATCTCTGCCTCTCTAAAACTCCAAGCTGAAGGACTCGAAAGACCCCAAACCCAGTATTTAAAGTCCTTACTGGACAGAAAGCTCTTCCTTACATCTTACCTAAATCCCAAAAGTAGAGCAATTTCATTTGTTGCTTTCTGTTCAGTGGGGAGGGAGAACAGGACCTGGTGGCTGTGGGGCTGCCCCACACATGTTCTCCTCCAGCTTTGCTCTCCTCCCTGGCATGACCATGAGCATTGTTAAAGCTCTTGGTCTGTGTGGCCAAATGGAGGGCCATACCCCCAGCAGAGGCTCCCTGTAGCCCTCCTGCTGAACAGGGTGGTATAAATGCATAATACCAATTTTTGAGAAAGATGCAGTGAGGCCGACACTCGCAGACACAATTGAACGAAGAACCAGTTGGTTGCATCCTTCTGATCAGCAATCTGCAAGATATAGCCAAGAGTCTTTATAAGATTCTCTCCTTTGGGCCCAATAAATCTCCTTTAAAGAACATAGCCTGAAGATAAAATCTGCGGTTCAAGCAAAGCTTTTTTTGAATGTTTATCACAGTGTTATATATAATAGTGGAAAATTGGAAACAACCTAAATGACTAGCCATGGTAGAAAGGTTAAATAATTTTTGTATAGTGCATTCACTTAGTAGTTTGCTATGTAACTTAAAATTGTTTTTAAATAGTTTTTGAAGATTTTAAAATGAAAAGCATAAATGCTTAATACATAATAAGTGAAAAAGATACAGAATGTATGTATGATATATCACAACTTTTTTATATGTGTGTGTGTATGTATGCATGTATGAATAGAAAAAAGCCTGGAAGGAAATAAAACACTTAAAAACACTAACAGGGAAGCGGGT